>PIJE02002952.1:0-21963 GCA_002895965.2 Coryphaenoides rupestris | reverse complement strand
CGTTTCTGTGCGGGCCGTTGAAAAGACGCATGTAACTGAGGCTGGAGAGGACACTTGGGGAGGACTGGGAGGGTGGACTGGGAGGGACTGGGAAGGACTGGGAGGACTGGGAGGACTGGGAGGGACTGGGAGGACTGGGAGGACTGGGAGAGGACTGGGAGGACTGGGAGGACTGGGAGGACTGGGAGAGGACTGGGAGGGGACTGGGGGGACTGGGAGGACAGGGAGGACTGGGAGAGGACTGGGAGAGGACTGGAAGGACTGGGAGGGAACTGGGAGGACTGGGTGGACTGGGAGAGGACTGGGAAGGAACTGGGAGGACTGGGAGGACTGGGAGAGGACTGGGAGGGCTGCGAGGACTGGGAGAGGACTGGGAGGACTGGGAGAACACAAATAAAATAAGCATGTTATAGCGGAGGGAGCTGGGGGTGAGCTGCAGGGAGCCGGAGAACGGAGAGCCTGGTCAGTCTCCCCCCCACCTCTCTTGTTGCAAATTCAACCATTCAATTGTCATCCAACAAGATCAATATAATCTATTTGTTGAATCCGCACTCTATTGTGTTATGTGTGTGTGTGTGCGTGTGTGTGTGTGTGTGTGTGTGTGTGTGTGTGTCTGCGTGTGTGTGTGTGTGTGCGTGTGTGCGTGTGCGTGTGCTATTTATCTATCGATATATCCATACGTCTCTATTTTTCTTCTCTTTCTTCTATCGATTAGCATCACTCTTGGTAGTGTGTCTGCGATGCAATGGGTGATCAATTATTACTATTTTCAAAAGGCCTATGTAGAATAGCAGCCAAAAGTAATATAATTATTTAAAAAAATTCTGGCACAAACGTTGTTCAATTGAAGACGCGTTCAACTGAGAAAGACAGAAAGAAAGCTCTTTAATCGTCTCGCTGTGAGGTGAACCCTCACAGACATTAAATGGTTTAATAAGGAAAACCTCCAGGGCTACCCCAAAACCTGTCATCCACGGCTACCCCAACTCCTATCTTCCAGGGCTACCCCAAAACCTGTCTTCCAGGGCTACCCCAAAACATGTCTTCCAGGGCTACCCCAACTCCTATCCTCCAGGGCTACCCCAACTCCTATCCTCCAGGGCTACCCCAACTCCTATCCTCCAGGGCTACCCCAAAACATCCTTCCAGGCTCACCCAGGCACCCCATGTCCCAGGGCTACCCCAAAACATGTCTTCCAGGGCTACCCCAACTCCTATCCTCCAGGGCTACCCCAACTCCTATCCTCCAGGGCTACCCCAACTCCTATCCTCCAGGGCTACCCCAAAACCTGTCATCCACGGCTACCCCAACTCCTATCCTCCAGGGCTACCCCAACTCCTATCCTCCAGGGCTACCCCAAAACCCGTCTTCCAGGGCTACCCCAACACCTGAAATATACCAGGGCTCCCTAAATGGTTTGACCAAGTGCCAAACAGACCTGTCAAATTCGGTCACATTACTTGTAGCTACTTGGTGAGACGAATTATTGAAATGCTCCGAGCGTAACCTGAGCATGTATTTAATAATAACAACACATGAACACACCAGTTGAAAATGTGCGAATGTGAAACGGATACATCCTTCTACCATATGCATGGATACACCCCTTTAATGGATAGATACTCCACGTCCCTTTAAGTCATATGGATGGATACACCCAAAGGTTTTTCAATAGGTCCATAAACTAAATGATTTATGATCATTTATCAGCCACCCAAAGCATCTATTTAAACGGACGATTATCTCTCTATACCCTGGTCAGGTATACAGGTATCAGGTAGTCAATGGGCGTTTGTGTTTGATTGACAACTGTGACGTTGAAGCAGTAGGAATCAACAACTATAATAACAACAACAACAACAACAACAACAACATCATTTCGTTCAATGAAAAGTTCTGACACACAAGTCAGACACTGTAAACTTTCTGAAAAATATATCCCTAAACATCACATGCTCTGCAGACTTTGTGCAGACTCAGCACTCGATTCCAGGTGGAAATAGTTAGTGTGGTTATAACCCAATTAGCCTATAAAGTAAACATGTAGAACTGGTAGACAATGTTTATATCCACACAGTCTAGGCATGCTCAGTTATTGCCAGATGACGAAAAGGTTTATCAGCTAAATACTATCAGTATAGATCTATACAAAGTCAGGTAGGCTATATCTTGCTTTTTATGGATTGACAGGAACCGGTGATAGAGATCTCTTATTTCAGATTCCATATTAAAATGTTTTATGTGGCCTATTTGTATTATTGTAATATTATGTATTGTTTGTGATCTATAATGGAAATTGAAATATCAATATCATAATTGAAATGTCATTGAATATAGTGTGTTTTGAGTTATATATACACATATATGGATCTATAAACTGTTGGTCCATAATACACCAATAACATTTACATCTAATCAATCAACAATATGCTCTCAATAGGGTCGCCTGTAAGTGTACGTTATGCAATCGTAGAGTCTTAACTGAGTCACGCAGCGGGGGAACAATCAAGATTCAAGATTCAATAAGTTTAATTGTCACATACAGGATACAGGATATGCAGTGAATGTGCAACAGAACAATACAAATATCACAACTGGAAGGGAATCATCAGAATAACCGCACACTAATTTAACAGTCCTTTGGCCAGCAAAATGAGCACGCAATGCGTTGTCGCTATGTTGCGTCATTAGTTGCAATGCACATGGGATGACCGTGCATTTGAGGTGTGCAGTTATGCCACAATGCCCTACAGTCGCAGGGCAGCATTGCATTGGCAATTGCATTGGGCAATTGCATTTGCCTTGCTTCCAGTCTGCAGGTCCCCTCCCATCCCACACACAACACAGTGATCAGCTGATCTTCCACGTGAATTTCAGTGTGTTGTGTGCGGTTCCTGCCAAGATGGGATTATCCCGAGTCGGTGGCAAGGAAGGGGCTGCAGTCTCTGGCCGGGACGCGTCTCTGCTTCGAACGTGCGGAGCTTCGCGGTGCGGTGGAACGTCCTCCTGCCGCAGCCTCTCCACCCGGGCTGCAGACCCCGGGGGGGCTCTAGGTACGGCCACGCGTCTCCCCTCCCTCCGTCTTTTGTCTGGTGTGTGTGTATGTGTGTCTGTGTGTGCGTGTGCGTGTGCGTGTGTGTGTGTATATATGCAACAATGTAAACTAATAGTGTGTGAGCCAGAAATGACGCAACACCAACACCAACCCCGGCTGCAGTGTGAGGCAGATACAGCACTGTCTGTCTGTCTGTCTGTCTGTCTGTCTGTCTCTGTGTGTGTCTGTCTGTCTGTCGCTCACCCGGCATTACCTCTCACAATGTCCACTTTTAGACGTCGTGTGTGTGTCATATTATGAGCGAGCAGCACAGCATTGCATTGAGCCGCCAGGGGTGCTGTGCTGTGTGGTGTGTTGCGCAGACGCGTCAAGGCGCACGGACACAGCGACGCCTCGACGCAGACGCGCTGTGACGCAAACGTGGAGAGTCCCCGCCTCCTGTGTGTGTGTGTGTGTGTGTGTGTGTGGGTGTGTGTGTGTGTGTGTGTGTGTGTGTGTGTGTGTGTGTGTGTGAGTATAGTCAATGTCAGTAGCCCACTACACAATCAAACACAAAAAAAAATACATATTCTGTTATTTGTACTCATAAATACTCATAAGTACGCCTGCTATGGTGTATATGACCACTGATTATAGGTGTTAATTGGTGCGAGACACTAAACCATGATTATCGAATGGTTATTTAATGTGTAAATGTGTGTGTGGCAGTATAGTTGGGTTTGCGTGTCTCTGACGTGGTCCTGGTGCGTTTTGTGGCTTGCAGAGGATGCCGCCTTGCAGCACGTTGGGCGGGTTCTGCTCAAGCAGTGTCACGCCGCCGCCACCACCTTCATACTGGAAGGGGTCAAACAAAACGCAGACAAGTCCACTATAAGGTAGAAGAATCAAGTGGTGAAAAATGTCTCTGTGGCTTGTCTTGTTGTGCAATGTGCGTTATATTTTAAGTATGTGTGCAATACGTGTGCTTTAAACACCGTCAAAGTAACGCTGTCCATGATGCTATCTGCACTGCATTTGTGTCCCAACTACATTTCTGTAGTCCCTGCCAATAGCCCTAAACCAAACCGTCAATACAGTCAGACAAGCTCCAACAGAGATGCTTTTCAATTCAAATTTAAATGTGTTTGTATAGCCCTTAATCACAGTTACAGTCTCAAGTGCCTTTACAGGCCAGATGATTATGTCACCTCCCTAACCATATAGCCCCCCCAAAGGGCAAGAAACGACTCCCTTATACTGTTCTCAGAGTTTGGAAGGCTTGTAATTACATTTTTTTATTTCATTTATGTTATATAGACCGAGGCATGAGATATAGCCTATCTCCAAAACGGGAATTTCTTCTTTAATTGACACAAAGCCAATAGTGGACGCTACGGGTTTCCATGGTATTTAAATATTTCAATAACTCTGAGTGGGATAATATGTTACCCTTGTGTGACTGTCTTGGTTCCTACAAATATAAGCCTTTCCCATTGAAAGTTAAAACGCTGTCTCTTAAACGTTTGGTTCATATTGGAGAAATCTGAGAGAATTGCCTCTTTTTTAGTTGCTTCTTTGGATTGTGGATTGATTGATCTTTTTTCCATATATACTGGTATTCCTTGTTATGCAACGTGTTATACTTCTGTTACAGTTCATGCCTTGAAGATCTCACATTTGACGCAGAAAGAATAGAGATATTCTTTAAGTCATACCAGGTCAGACTTTTTTTTTTTTACATTTCTTCATTCATGTGCTCTCCTTAAGCCACTGTTACAAATGTTTGACACGTCTTTTGTTTTGGCAGAAGCATAAAGAGGATCTGGAAGGTGTATTGGCAAAGTAAGTTGTGGGCCAACTTTTTTTTTAATGATATGATATATTTTATTAGGTCAAAAATGACAAACTCTGTCTGTTTTCTTCCAGAATGCACATGATATTGGTTTATATATCAATGTGTATGTTTAAGTTCAACCAGAGCCCATGTTTGGGTCATGACAATGGAAACTGGGCCACTTATATTCATGCAGCTTCCCGTTGCTTAATTCATCTGGAGAAAAGAAATATGAATGACTATTTAGGTACTGTCCATATAGGCATATAATTTAAGGCTATATAGGTTAGATGTTGGTAATGTGTCAGAATGGCACGTCTGCTCTTATCCCAGCTATTATGCAGGCAATCGAGCAATTATGAAACTCGATCTATTAACCTTGTAACTATGAATGCTTGAAACCTGCTCTATTCTTATCTTTATGTACCACAGTGATATATCGCTGTCTCCTTCAACAAATGTACTCTTTGTAAGTTGCTTTGGATAAAAGCGTCTGACAAATGCCCTAAATGTAAATGTTCCATCAAACCCATAGAATGTGCTGCAAATGCATCATTGTGGCTTCATTTGGTGGCACTGGTGGGTATTAAGTGATAATTACACGTTTAATTTTGGAGTGTAGAATATTTGTCCCACGTTAATGTGTGCATATTGTGGGCTGCTTATGAAGATATCCTCTCATAAAAGCCTTTATGGACACCGTTACTACAGTGTGTGAGTTTAAGCACATTGAATTGATTTTACATTTCAAATAGGCAATTTAAAAAATAGATTTTTTCAATGGGTCTTTGTAGCTAAGGATCACATTTAAATTGATCTTTTAAGTCTTATTTTTCTTGCGTTAAAGCATCGGGAGCCAACTTCCCCACATAAATGACGTTTCGTGGCGATTGGAATATCACATGAAGGTGAGCTGAGCATAACAGAAATATATTTGATCTTGGCTCCAAGATGGCAAACATTATCCATGTATGAATATGAATATGAATATGAATATGAATATGTGTCTGGCCATTGCAGAACGGCCATGTGCACAAAGTCAATGAACCCTTCTACCTCCTCTCCTTGGACTTAGAGGTATGACCTGCAGTTACATTGACCAAAAAACTAAAAATACCCCATTATTGTCTGTCGTTACGTTGACACAATGTGTGTGTGTGTGTGTGTGTGTGTGTGTGTGTGTGTGTGTGTGTGTGTGTGTGTGTGTGTGTGTGTGTGTGTGTGTGTGTGTGTGTGTGTGTGTGTGTGTGTGTGTTGTGTGTTGCTGTTGTTGACCTCTTTGTTGTTGCAGAACGGTGGCCCAGAGGGATCTGCAAAGAATATTAACTTTAGCTGCACCGTGGAGCAGTTGCAGGTGAGGCCAATCGGGCCGTTATGTTCTGTTCTGTCACGTCACGTCACGTCACGTCATGTTATCTCTTATGTCCACATCTTTAGGATCATGTGATGACCTGACGCTTTGCAGAACGTTGTCTTCTGACTCAATACACTGAAACTATATCGTTGTATTTGCTCACACACAATTAATCAATTAGTCATTAAATAACGACCTCTGAACGTCATCATGAGCTCTGCGTAAAAAGACTGCTGCGGTACAATGTACAATAAATCAATAAAATAATGAATGAGAAGAAAAGTGATGCGTTGAGTACAAACATATCATATATATTTTTTTTATTACAAATGTTAGAGATATACACACATTTTTGCCGTGTGGCAACTGAAGCTGAAACATCTTTATTCCACTGGTTTAGTTCGACAAACTCCGTTAAAGTAAATCTATAGAGTAAATATTTGACTATAAAAGACAGCCACGAGGAAATGTGGATTGTAGTCAGCAATGTTGACTTTACACCTCAGCCTTTATTTTCTTAAAAATGTACCTCACGTTGCCAGCGTCAAACGTTTGTCCTGGTATATTTTCTTTTTAATTGAATTCGTCTAATTAGTGTTTTTATGCATGCATGCATGTATTTATTTATTTAATAATACACATCGCAATCCCCAGGATGTGGTCGGGAAGCTGAAGGACGCAGCCAAGAGTTTGGAGAAGGCGACACACGTGTGAGGACCCCCAGAACACCTGGTGGTGGTGCTGGTGGTGGTGGTGGTGCTGCTGGTGGTGGTGCTGGTGGTGCTGCTGGTGGTGGTGCTGGTGGTGCTGGGGACCGTGGAGCCTCCGTGTGTGTGTCCAGCAGCACTGACACACTCAGATGTCCCGGATCCATATCCTATAGTACAGTATAGGCTATGGGGTTATTTTTATATGGTGGACTGAATCATTATCACTCCAAGGATGATGTGCTGTAAATAAAACCTGACCAAACACGTTTTCCCTTCTTAATTTGTGTGTGTGAAACGACTATTGTTGTCCTAATTAATTAAACATTTTTTAAAAAGGCAGTAAATGCTTACGGTTATGTATGTGCGTCTTGCTATACAATAACATGACGGGCTGCATTTAGATTCAGTTTATGGTGACCTAAACGTGAAAATTGGCTCTTCTTGCATTTAAATTTAGATTTAGGGCATTTGGCAGACGATGCAAAGATGCACTTTCTTCTTTGTAAAGCAGCGAATATGCATTGGTAAAATAATTAAGATCATGCATTCATGTCAGTGCAATAATTCTCCCACACGAGGAGTAATATACTGTATGAAGTATCATCTTATCTTGCTGGACGCGGTGAGTCGACCAATCTTGCCCCATATCTCTCTCTCTCTCTCACACACACACACTCCCTATATGATCAACACGTGAAGGGGTGATGCATACATACACATACAATTTTTTTTATTTAACACAGGAAAGCGGACGCGAGCAAAGCGTCATGCACGTCTATGACACACACACACACACACACACACACACACACACACACACACACACACACACACACATGTACATACACACGCACACACACACGCAGGCAACCACCAAAAAGAAAAAGTACCAACAGCTGCGCTTAAAAAAAAGAATTTCAATTCCACTTTCTATTCTTGCTATACGGGGTTGATAAAGCAATTAAACTACACTAGAAATGTGTGATCTATGTGTGTGTGCGTGTGTGTGTTTGTGTGTGTGTGTGTGTTCCGTGTGTGTGTGCATTTTTATACCCAACTAAACTCAACTCAACTAAACTAAACCAGAGAGGCCAGAGAGGCACAGAAGAACCCACCGACGGCGGGCATCTCCAGGGCCCCCTTAAGGAGCGGCACCACGTGACCGCGGCGGGGCGGTCGGACTACAAGCCATTTTGGGGACGGTGTCGGTTTCCACAGAGCGCACACACACACACACACACACACACGTACGCACACACGTACACATGCGCACACACACACACACACGTACACACGCACGCAAAGTTGTCTCTTATTCCAGGGTACAGAGGGGAGCGCCTTTTGTGCGGGGACGTCTCCAAAGAGCGCACACCTCGACGCGCAAGGGAGACTTTTGTGCGCGCATAGGGATCCGCACAACGTGCTCTCTGCGCTGCGCTGCGGTGCTCTGCGCGGCTGACAGCGTCTGCAGTCTGCAGTCTGCTTCAAGATGGCGGCTCGACGGCTCCTGATCGTTCTGTGCTGCTGCTGCTGCTGCTGCTGATCCGCCGACTCCAACTTTCATTGTCTCTTCGCGGGTGCCGAGGACGCCGAGGACGGCACGGACGCACGGACCGTCGATCGAAGCCACACGGCGGGGTAGGTGACCGTTAGGTTCGTTATGTGCGTGTGCGTGTGTGTGTGTGTGTGTGTGTTGTGTGCACGGTTGCGTCGGAGCCGATCATCATCCTCTTCCAGCAGCCGTGGATGCATGGATGGATGGATGCATGCGTGCGTCGCGGTGCGCACGGACGTCCGTCGGTCGCCACGATCACTCCACCGGACTGCGTGTATTTTAAAGGTTGCGGGGTCGCCGGTGGCTTTTTTTTTGGGCGGGCGTGTGGCGCACGGCGGCTGCATTTCTTCCAAAGTGGTCACCGCCGCGCGTCGTGGACGGGGACGGCTGCGTCGGTGGGGGCAGCAGCAGCGTCGACACCCCGCCAACTGTTGTTTTAATACTTTAATGGTCTCGTCGGCTCATGAATTTATAGAATTGGGATCTATAGGGTGTAGTTGACCCGCTGGTGGGTTGCTTTCACGCGTATTCCGTCGTTTGTGGCTTTTATTAACTTGTGTTCCCCGCTTGGTGGGAGCCTCGGGCATCACAAGTGTCCTCCATTTCAAATATGATCTTAATTATGTTGGACGCTTTTGGATTCTTGCTTAGGCAAGTTAATTGATCCTTTCACATTTTAACTCACCTGGGGTGTTGCAGGCGTATTGTCGGGGGGTGAGGGGGTGGGGGGTGGGGGGTTGTATTTTTACAAAATTAAAAATGAAGGGAAAAGGGAGAGCCTAAACTGTTGGATGCGACAATATCCCTCCTGCATCCAAGACCAACATGCCTTGGGTTTACGGGGACTGATTGTGCCAACTATGCCTCTGATTTGAGGGTAATCAGGTCCTCATGTACAGTAGGTGTGACGTTTTAATTTTTACAAATAACCCCCGCTTTTTAAAATGTATTTATCCCCTTCTGATTGAGGCTCTTTCGTTGTTCACAATGGTAAAAAATGTAGAGGCTTTAAAATGTTGTTGTGATGGATAGATGATAGCCTGTATAGCTTTGGGGACATGCTTTGTTGATGCCGCAAATCCAAGCCATGGCTCGTCATTAGTCCAATAACACAATTAAATCAATTGGCCGTGTGGTCTAAATTCACCCAAACCCCGTTGAGGAGGACACGGGTGCAGGGATGCACACACACACACAACAGAACGGGGACCATGGATCTTCCAGCTGGTTTTCTGGTAGACCCTGAAGACGGCGCAGCTGTCAGCAGAACTTAAGTTTAAAGGATGGTTTGTTGATATTGTCTATCCTGCAAATAAGTCCCTGAAAGGAGAAGCCATGCGTAGGCCAACTGGGATCATACACAACCACTGGCATCGCTCAGCTTTACTTCATTGGAAGGAGTAAAAGATGCCCTAACAACAGACAGACTTGATGTATGGTCCATTTATTTTTGTAAGCAGCATTTGGTTTTAAGGCTACTGCGTCACTTCTGTCAATATTTTCCACAACAACTGACGTGGCAGACTGATATGTCGACACATTTGGTTAATAGACCACATCTCCCGGCTCTCTGTTCACGGCCTTTATAGGGGCACACGTTGCTCATGTTGTTCTCGTTGAATGGCTGTCTGTTTCCACAAGGCGTCTCCATACCAGGCGTCGCTAGTTAAACAAGTTAAACAGAATAAATACGCCAATGCATCAATAAAGGTGCATGGGGGCCCGTGTAGCCTGTTGCAACAGGGAGGGAGCCACAGCGGTCATTGCGTCAACGCATGCAATCGATTAATTGAAAGGTTAAGGTTGCGTTACAATACAATACCGGGTTAGAACGTGTCAAAAACGTCATGGGGAAGCCGACCCTAATGGTTCCAATATTTTGTGTGTGTGTGTGTGTGTGTGTGTGTGTGTGTGTGTGTGTGTGTGTGTGTGTGTGTGTGTGTGTGTGTGTGTGTGTGTGTGTGTGTGTGTGTGTGTGTGTGTGTGTGCGCGCGCGCCAGCGCCATGCTCGGTGGTCAGTGACCCGTCGTGTGCACCTCAGGTATGGCTTTGTGCGGCTCTCCCTCTGGACGCACCTGGAGATGGATGCTCCGGAGACACGTCAGGGCTGCTCCACTTCCACTCCCCACAGCTTCACATCAAAGCGCACCTTTTGACGGCCGCCACACATGTTATAGATATATATATATATATATATATATATATATGGCTATATACACCCTCTTCACACTATACTAGACTATAACTTCAGACATTTCCTCAACGGCCATGCATTGCATTTGAGGGCAGATGCATGTGTGTGTGTGTGTAAAAAAAACAACAACGATGTTATTGCGTGCATGCATGGGGCTGATAAATTATGCTGGCAGCGCCACACACACACACACACACGCATGCTTGCGAAAACGCGGGTGACGCGGGGCTTTGTTGTGCAGAATGCATCATCGCGACGCGCCGTCAAGTTTTCACGAAGCGACACGAGGTTGCGTGAACAGGATCCCGTCGGTCGACTGGAAAGATACGTGCGTCTTTTTCTGCACAAAATGGCAGCCGGTGGTCCTGGCAGGCATGTGTGTGTGTGTGTGTGTGTGTGTGTTGAAGTCGTGGCGACGTATTACAGTCTATAACCGACGGGTGGTTCCCGTGGCAGACGACGTGCGTTTTTTTTTCGTTTTTTTTTTAAAAGCGAAGGAAGTTGCCATAGAAACGCCACGACCCCCGCCCCCTCCCTCCCTCCCCTCCTATGTGTGTCACACCTGACGATGAACGAGTCACCCCAGTGCTTGATCCGTCCCCTGCTCTCTCTCTCTCTCTCTCTGTGGAGCACCTGTACGCGTCCCCCGAGCGGATCTCCGTGATCTCCACGCGGGCGTGTTAATTGGGGGTTCAATTAGTCCGTCGTGACGTCACGTCTCGGCGTTACCAAAAATCGGGATAGTTTGTGGCGCAACAACCTGGGTTTATTTATCTAATGTATGTATGTATGTATGTATGGACAGGGGTGTCAGTCTGTCACAGGAGGTGATTGATTTATGATTATTGGCCCCCTTCATCAACCACCGATTGTTGCCTTTTCGCGTTGTAGTTGCATCAACAATTATGTTGCTTTGACTTGTGTTAAAGCAACATAATTGTTGATGCAACTACAGTAGATGCCTCCCCAAATGGCTGCAGTGATCTGCTTCTCATCCCCCTGCCCCGCTGCTGTTGAGATGACCCCCGTGGTTCCCCTCTTGTCTTTTACGCATGCATGCATGCTTGCTTCTTTTTTTTTTTTTTTTTTGCCACGGCACGAAATAACCAGATTTTTGTTCTTGTCTTCCATACGCAGATCTGTTTTGTGTATTTTCGCCATGCATCGAACGACCAGAATAAAGATTACGGAATTGAACCCTCACCTCAGGTGTGTCCTGTGCGGGGGATATTTCATAGACGCAACAACCATCATCGAGTGCCTGCATTCATGTAAGGACGACATTCTACATTCTAATCTGCATTTCATGTCGGTGTGGAAAGGGCAACACACGCTTTGTGAATGTAAACTGTGTGCAGTGTGCGAATGCTCTCTGAAACATTGTCGGCGTTTTCTTTCAGTCTGCAAGATGTGCATTGTGCGCTACCTGGAGACCAGCAAGTATTGTCCAATCTGTGACGTACAGGTGCACAAAACAAAGCCTCTTCTCAACATTAGGTGAGTCTACAGCATTTCCTTACCTTCAACAGTATTGAAAAAGATAAACTTTACACACAAAAAACCCTGATGAGACTCCTTTGTTGAGACACAGTAGGCTACTTTGTTGTGTGTTTTATGTCTATATTGTATTGAAGTAACTGCTCATATCCACCTTCCACTTACTGGGATCACTTTCAAGATTCAAGAAGTTTAATTGTCACACACATACAGGATGTGCAGTGAAATTAAAAAGTCAGTGGAATGTGCAACAGAACAACACAATACAAATCACCAATTGGAGGATCAGAATATCCACAATATTTACAGCAAAAAGAGCAGCAGGAATGAGAAATATAAAGAAATAGGTATAGAAACAACAAGCCAATTTTTGGCTTTACAAAAATATAGTTTAGTACAGAACATGTCTGTTTGCATGTATGTATGTCATAAATTCTGTAATAAGTAAAGTAGTAAAACTATGAGTGCATGTACTGTGTACTAACCGTGAGTGTGTGTGTGAGTGTGTGTGAATGGGAGGGGCAGTATGGTTGATTTGGATGGGTTATTGTTGTTGTT
Source organism: Coryphaenoides rupestris (assembly GCA_002895965.2). Lineage (NCBI taxonomy): Eukaryota > Metazoa > Chordata > Actinopteri > Gadiformes > Macrouridae > Coryphaenoides > Coryphaenoides rupestris. The sequence goes on along the minus strand of PIJE02002952.1, from coordinate 9,226 downwards.
TGTATGGGTCACAATGATGATGGGTTAGATTAGTTGTATGGGTCAGAATTGTTCAAAGAGTCAATTGTAAGACATGGCAACGAAGTCCAAATAGGCACTCACAGAAAAATACAATTACAAAATGAAAGATTCAAGTCTTTGAAATGTACCACATATTTCCCACCAGGAGGGATAACTTCATGTGTTATGAGGCAAACGGAGGCTTGTTCTTTACTTTGAGATGCATGTAAACCTTGTGCCTCCTGGTTCTGCTGTGATGAGGTCTCTTCCATTGGCCAAATGCTTCTTTCTCACTGCCTTATAACCTGGATTCAATGTCTCTCTCTCTCTCTCTCTCGCGCTCTCTCTCTCTCTCTCTCAAGGTCTGACAAAACGTTGCAGGACGTAGTCTACAAGCTGGTCCCAGGCCTGTTCAAAAGTAAGAGGAACTACATTGCTGCAGAGAGTCGATTGTTGAGTTGATTGTTGATTGTGGAATTTAATGACGTTTTGCCATAAGCAAATGGACCTCAAACTGACTGTCTAAAGCCACCCTTCAGCACATATAATATTGCTCCTGATCTATTGGAGTGAAATACCTTTTTTATTTATTTTGTATTTTATTTTACATGATGGTGCCACCCACAACACAATTGCATGGTTTGCTTTTCTACTCATGGAAACATTCTGAAAGATTTGGACAAAAAATGTAGTATCCAGTCAAGTTAAAAGTTTTGTCCAACCAGATGCACGGAATATGATCAGATCTGGTCATTTTTGTTTGTACTGTATATGTATATATGTATGTATGTATGTATTATAGTTCTAATTGAATGTTCCTGATATTTTTCTTCTTCCTTTTTTGTAGATGAGATGAAGAGGAGGAGAGATTTCTACGCAGCACACCCCTCTGTAGACGGTGGGTACTGACGCCAATGACGTCTTCTGTGTGCGTGAGAAATGAATGCAAGTTGTGCATCAAGTTGACCAACTGATTAATGGAGAGGATTTGGTGGTTCGACCAAGAGAGTGTTTTCGTTTCTCTACGCAGCACTCACTGGGTTAATTAACTCCAGTTTGAATGTCCACAAGGGTGGGTCTGCTGTTGTTGTGGTGGTGGTGGTGGTGGTGGTGATGGTGGCATTGTTGCTGTTGTGGTGGTTTTAGTGTGTCCGTGTGTGTGTCACACAGCTTCGAACGGCTCGAATGAGGACCGCGGCGAGGTGGCGGACGAAGACAAGCGAATCATCACGGACGACGAGATAATCAGCCTCTCCATCGAGTTCTTCGACCAGAACCGGTAGGAGACCTCAATCGTTTGAATTTGACTTTCAGAAACATCAAATGGACGTTGAAGAAAGAGGATGTGTAAAACAAATGGTTTGGGATGTGTGTCTTGTTGCATGGGGAGCTTTATTCATCCCGAAGGAAATTCTTTTGCCAGAGGTTGCTCAAAAATACCAACAACATAAGAATAAAAACAATATAATCATAAATGTACAGTGAAGAAGCCTAAAAGAAAAATATAGGTATGATATTTGGTAAACAAAACAACTTGGCAATGGTATTGAAAAGTAGTAATGAGAAGTAGTTTTGCACATGACATGAGGAATATTGCACATGATGATGAAAGGTAATATTGCAAGATGACGCCACATTGAGTGTTATGGAGTCTGTATGTCACTGGAACAACCACACATACAGAATCAAAAGAATTAATCATTTAGTTGTTTGATTTAATACTTTGACAAAGAGTATTGACTTCAAGTAGGCTCTGTACATAATATATACAGCTTGACCTGGACTAACATTGTCCTGTCATGCTATTGTTGATTTTGTGTCATAAAGAGCTGTCTTTCTTGTCTCTATGTAGTGCAGGCTCTGGTCATCTGCATATTTCCCTACTGCTTTTATCGTTGATTTTATTTGTAATGGTTCTATTCTTAATGTTTGTGCTTTCAACTATTGACTGCTGGAGGACTGCAGATGAAAATTAATAAATTATATATTCAGAAATGTTATTAATATGCATTGTCCCTGTCAAATAAAGTAATAAACTAAACTAAATGCCCACCCCACAATAAATGCTTTTCTGAAGTTCAAGCAAATAATTGCTTTCCTACATTTTTAATTCCATTCTCAATTCTGTGTCAAACCAGCATTTTTTTAAAAAGTGTATGTCCTGTGTACCCATGAAGACGGTAAACGTTTTCAATATTTTATGAGAATATGTTGAATATTTCTATAGAAATTCAGCATTTACTTATTCAAGTAAATGCAATTTAAAAAAAATAAAAAATAATAATAATCTAATCAATACTTTGTAATGAGAAGTTGCCCATTAACTGCATTATTTCATGTATTTCTCCGTTCATTTCTTCAGGGTTACACTTGGTGTTGTACCAGACTACAAGCAACCTAAAGACCAGGTATGCGGATATATTTTTTATTTTATCTACTTTTATCTACTTCCATTCATACAATAAACCAATCAAGCACTGATTACCATAATAACGATCATTCTCTTTAGAGAAACAAGCATACATTTTTTATTTTGGTCTTAAGATGGAACATATTGAAAAGTCTTAACTTTAAAGAGGGTTACGTTTTTACGGTGGAACGAATAAAAAAAAACAATGAACAAAATATGTCATCTAAATATGTTCAACTGCAGGTGGCCAACAAGAGGTATCTCCAGTGTCCTGCAGCCATGACTGTCATGCACTTGAGGAAGTTCCTGCGCAGTAAAATGGACATCCCCACCGCATACCAGGTTAATTCATTAATTAATCAACATATATATAATAAATGTGATTAAAGACGACCCTTTCCCCCCTCTGTGCATGTCAAGTGCAGCCTCCTACCCATGCTTGTTTTGCGTCATTCACACGTCTGTATTTGTGTTGTTGCTGTTTTTTTTAGGTTGAAGTCATGTACGAAGATGAACCACTAAAAGATTACTACACACTAATGGATATAGCCTATATCTACACTTGGAGACGGGTAAGCGTGTTTTCTCCTTGAACTAGGAACTTTGGATTTACTTTTAACTTGGAAAAAAAATATATGGTCTCCAAAAATGACACGCATACAATAATACATTTAAACCAATAAAAATCTCTCTAAAAGCCTCCTCTAAAAGCTATTAGTTTTTTCTAAGTAGGTTCTTATTTATATTGGTGTTGGTGTTGGTAATACTATTGGCCAACTTTTACTAAAACGCAATGTGTTAATAACCATCAAAAGGAAGTATTATTTGTTATAGCCATATGATCCGAAGCTCAACGTAAGCCTGTTTTTGCCCCAATGTTTTAAACACTCACCCTTTTAAAAAAAAAAAATGTATTTTATTTTAAAGAATGGCCCGTTGCCCTTGAAGTACCGAGTCAGACCCAACTGCAAGAAGATGAAGCTGAGTCCCTGCACGCAGCCCGGGGCCCCGAGCAGCACCGGGAGATCCGGCCCAGAGAGCGACTCGGCCAGCAGTCCCGCCGGGGGGCCCTCCACCTCCACCTCCACATCCACCTCCACGTCCCACGTCCTCGTCTCTACCGAGCCCCAGCAGGCCCAGCAGGCCCCCCACGCCTGCGCAGTCGTCGCCGCACCCGCAGTTCGACCCCGGTGCCCCCAACAACAATAACAACAACAACAACATCCACAACAACCACCACCACCACAGCAGCAGCAGCAACAACAACGGGGCCCCCAGTTTGGCCCCCTCAACACCCAGAGGCGGCCGCATCTCTACGGCAGCAAATCATGGAAGGTGTCCGTGAAGTGGTCCTCGTCTTGGGCCCTTGACAGCCTCTCTCCATGCCAATGTAGTCCCAGTGTATAGAGTAGTCTCTCTCCCTGTCTCTCTCGCATCTTCGTCGTTGTTGGAAAAAACCCCATTATAATAAGGAATGGAAGTTTAAGGTTGTACAAAAATGAAAGACATTTCAGAAGATGGGCCCTGGTGGAGACTATTGAGGCCTAGTCCTTTTTTTTATTATTCCAGGATATCCACCGAAGCTTCATTTTATTTTACACGTGACTGATGGTTGTCTTTTTTATTATTAGGCCTGTACGTTTTGATTTCCTTTTTGTTTGTCTTAGGTGTGCCGGGTTAACCCATTTGCAAATGTCCAGTTAAGCATGCATATTAGGCGTATAGCCTATAACACTTTTTTTCCTTTTCAGAAAAAAGATGTATATACATAAATATATATCAGAAGGGTTAGTCTATGCGTGTATCTCCCCTGCGTATCTCCTGCCCTAAAGTTGACATTTTTTTAATAGGCCTAATCTATATATATATATATTTTTTGTAGAAATGTTTGGATTAAAGATAGCCTGTGGGAGAGAGCAGAACAAAACTTCTCTACTTTGCCTTTTTACTGGAAACGGACACGCATTAACCTCCGTGTAGCTGCAATGTTTCAAAAATGGACACGGTTTTAGAAAATCTCTTGTAAATAGAAAAAAATGCATATTTAATCATGTGACGACTTTTCGTGCCTAAGGCAGCTCAAGCGCGATTTCATGCTCCCATTGGACTGATGTTCCTGAACGTCTCCAGTGTTTTTCCCTGTTTGTATCGCTTGATGTGTATGGACCAACTATTGTATTGTTACTGTTTGCGCACAGTTATTTAAAAACATTCTAAATAAAACATTTTACACTTCTAACCCATTGTTCTGCACCATTTATTGAAGACGTTGAGCACATTTTTTGTGCTTTTGTTTAGGGATGTCCTTATTAATGCAAATGCAAAGTCCACAAGACGGCAGATTGCGTCAAGATGTTTTCTTGCTATTGAAAAACAATCAGGCCTGATAGGAATATTTGATAAATAACTGAAATATTTATAAATATCTCCAAACCTAGAGACATTATTCAGTTGAAAACCAAAGCGTTTTAAATATAGCTCCATTAATATATTGGACATGTGAATGTTAATATAAACCTTATAACCGAGGCCTATATGACTATTTTAGCCTTAACATCCACATGTTTAATTAACGAGCTATAGGCTATATATCTCAAATCATATTTTACTTGTACAATGTCGAGGCTGCTCAAGGATCTATTAACAATTTTTAAGAGATTAGGAAATGGGCATAAATCAAATTAAATAAAAAAATATCTCCAGTAAAATTGCAAAATTGTATTTCCCATTTCACTTGATGAACGACAGCTTGTGAGACCATTTTCATGTATCTGCACATTAATAAATAGTCAAGCAAAATAATAGTCGGCCTAATAATAAGCTTATGGTATCAATCTATTACTCGTTAGAGATAATAGTCTAATAACACAATATAATAATAATAATAATAATAATAATAATAATAAACATTAAACATAAATAGTAATACTACTAATAAATACAAGAATAATTATTATGATTATTATTATTGTTATTTATTTTTTTAGTATATAATGTATTTTTTATTATTATTATAAATATTATTATATTAGCGTTATAATAAGGTTACTGTTATAATAGTCCCACTATTTAATTTAATAATTAATTATTTGTGTAGCTACTTTGTTATTTTTCACTTACATACACACACACACACACAACACACAAAGAAAAAAGGAAAGAGCCGTTCCTTAGAAATCTAATAATTTCCCAGAATGTAGGAGGCTGTTTGTGTCAGGTAACCCTATACGCCATAGGGTTGTTAGATGTTGGTACTGCACTCAGAATGACACTCCTGCTCTTATCCCAGCTATTATGCAGGCAACCTAGTAATTATGAAACTCGTTCTATTATCTTTGCAATTATGAATGCTTGAAACCTGCTCTATTCTTATCTTTATGTACCACAGTGATGTCTCTCTTTCTACAAATGCACTCTTTGTAAGTTTCTTTTGATAAAAGCATCTGCCACATGCCCTGAATGTAAATGTAAACGTAAATGTACGTTTACATTTGGGGATTTTGGGGATTTTTGGTGTTTGTCTCTGCAGGTGAGGATGCAGATCAAATGTCCATGTTGCCCTGCAGTCCAGCCTTAAAGAGGTGCATTCATCTCCTTGGTATAATGACATCAATATGGGGGGTGTTATGAAATGTGTTTTACTTTAAAATCCCACCACCTCCATCGTCCTCAAATTAGCCTACATTTCACAGACTAACCAGTTGTTCCAGTCTGATGTCCCACTTTACTCTAGGGGCCCCAAGTCCTTGTAAAATAATGCTAAATAAAGTCATGAGACATTATATATTATGTAGCACTTTATGCACAAAAAAAGGGGCGCACAAAAAAAGTAAGTAAGTAATGCATGAGACTCATTCTGTGCCGTTCACCGGCGTGTGTGTGTGTGTGTGTGTGTGTGTGCCATAGACACCCAGAGGAAAGTCAATGCAAATAAAGAAGGGAATCATAATTACTTCTTTCTCGTCACAAATCCTCTCATCATTACCTCATCATCATGAGCTTACGTTTGCGGTCCTATCCCTTTTCTTTCTGAGTGTAAGCCTAGCATATTCCATTGAATTGTTCAACAATTGTTCTACTTGGTTCAGTAAAATAACTTAATATTTGAAACATGTATAAATTCACAAAAGGCTTTACCATCCATGCTCATATGTAGCCCAACTACATGTTTCAACTCAGGCTTACTTTAAAACATATATTGAACTTGAAGTTGTGTAGTAGCCTACTTTATCAAATTTGCCTACATTTTACATTTTTCCATTGCTCCAATTTTGATTATTTGCAGACTCAAGTCTAAGTCACTGAAAAGCGTTTATACTGAGTCACTCAATGCAAATATTGGGTTTTCCCGTCCAAATAAGTACATGAGTATGATACAAATAATGAATGAATATGTATTGCTATGAACTTTATTTGGTATTTGGACGACTAATCAAGTCAAGACTTGAATTGAAGACTTGAAGAAAAATGTTTTGACTCAATTGTGTAAACGACGCCCCCTGGTGGTGGTTTTGTGTTCATGTCACTCTTATTACATGGCTGGGAATAGATTCAATTTTCTTTCTATATCACCTCAATTGTAAGTAAAATAAGATATTAAATGGTGCATCAAGGCGAAGCGTACTTATTTTTATATATATTATTTATATATTATATATAATATATATATATATATACAGTATATATATATTTTTTTTAATGTCTAAGCAAGATGTGTGTTGTACTATGTACTGTATGTACTATTACTATGGAAGATACTTTTAGGCAAAGCTGAATTCTTCTCCTCTCCTCTCTTACTGGTCGTCATATTACATATACGTCATATTATATTGGTTTTCATTGTATTAGTGTGTACCCTATTACTGAATAATCTGTTTGAGGAGTACAAACGTGGAGGTTAGACCTTTTAGACTTCTTAGTTGATCTGGAAAGTAAACAACAGATTGATTCGAGGTAGATATTTATTTATTATTATTTTTTTTATTAATAACACATGCACTTTTAATGTAAATTCTAATGTAAATATTAGGGATTCGTTGTAGGATTAGGATTTCATACTAGAGTTTGGTTTCGGGTTTGATTTTCATTTTAGGGTTTCACATTGGGCTTCAGGTTTTATATTAAGGTTTGGTTTTAGGGTTAGGGTCTCATATTATGGTTAGTATGTCCTAATAAGGTTTCATATTAGGGTTTGGTTTCGTAGTATTGTTAGTGTTTCATTAGGGTTTCAATTAGGGTTAGGGATTCATATTAGGGTTTGGTTTTAGGGTTAGAGTTTTATATTAAGGTTTGGTTTTAGGGTTATGGTTTCATATGACGGTTTCATTTTTAATTTGTGTTTATTGCTTCGGGTTTCATATTCGGGTCAGAGTGTATGTGTGTGTGTGTGTGTGTGTGAACTAAAGTGCACCCAAAAAAAAGCAACATAAAATGCCATGATTGTTATTTGTTTCAGTAACTTACTACTAGTTACACTTTTCTTTTTTTAATTAAATGACAATAATGAAAATGATTGGCCCCTGATGCCCGCAGCTCCTCCCCTCCTCTCCCACTCGCCCATGACCAACTCGCCCGCGGATTGGACAGCGCACCCGTCACTCATCACATCCAGAGTAACCTATACGTGACGTCACACGTAAACAAAACGCACGTCTGTTTGAATCCGCTTGTTGCTATGGCGACACATCCCGTCTGCAACCATGACTTATCCACGGCAGATTCCACAAGGTAAGCGCTCACCACAATACATTTACATGATTTAAATGTTTAAATGTGAATACAAAATACTAATAAAAATGCAACTCTTGTGTGCAGTCTTTGAGCTGTACCAAAAGTCGAGGCTGCAGTTTGTGCAGGCGGTCGCTGACCTCGCCAATCGACCCGAGAACATAGACACCCTCCACAAAGCAGGTAGGTCTCTAACACACAACATGTCACATCATATATATTGAACCTACCTACCTACCCACGTACCTACAAAGCAGATAGGTCTCTAACACACATGTCACATCATATATATTGACCCTACCCACCTACCTACATACCTACCTACCTACCCACGTACCAACCTACCAACAAAGCAGGTAGATCTTTAACACACATGTGACATCATATATATTGAACCTACCTACCTACCTACAAAGCAGGTAGATCTTTAACACATAACATCATATTGAACCTACCCACCTACCTACCTACAAAGCAGGTAGGTCTCTAACACACAACATGTGGCATCATATATATTGAACCTACCTACCTACCCCTGCCCAGGTGTGATGTCCTTGCTGCGGCCACTGCTGCTGGACGCGGTTCCCAACATCCAGCAGACGGCGGTGCTGGCGCTGGGCCGGCTGGCCAACCACAGCGACGACCTGGCCGAAGCCGTGGAGCGAGCAGATAAAATAAATTAAAGGTTTTTACCATTGAGATTTTCATCCTGTCTTTTGTTCTGTGAGGTCTATTCTTTATAGACAAATGATGAAGATGTAGACCTCAATGACTACACCAGACTGGTCAACGTCTGGTCAAATGTCTTCTTATGATGGGCCAATGAATGTTTTGGTGATTTATGTTTTGCTTATGCTGACTTTGTGATCATGCAATATTTTTTTTATATACAATGCATATAATGAAATCACTTTAAAATGTGAACAAAGTGTCCCCATGTCATTCAGATTAATTTGACTTAATGCTGTTGGGAATTGTTTAAGGGATTGAGTTGTGATCTATGAAAAATATACTTTGATCTTGCAGCACTTCATGCTGCATTCTTTCATTGAGGCTGTGGAGGGCCAGACAGCAGGCAAAAATGAGAAG
>PIJE02002951.1:21869-51024 GCA_002895965.2 Coryphaenoides rupestris | reverse complement strand
AAAGAGAGAGTTTTCGGCTTGGAACCAAACCACTACGCTGTCTCAAGCCATTACACCATCCTCTCCCTTTCCGTTTTCCATCATAATGTCCAGATGCTTATTTTTGGGAACAACAATGGGGTAATGGTGCATGACTCTGGCCAAGTCATGTCAAGTCAAGTCAATTGTATTTGTATAGCCCTTAATCACAGTACAGTCTCAAAGGGCTTTACAGGCCAGATTATTATGGACCATGTGATTATGAGATCCCCCTAGTCCTAGCCCCCCTCACGGCAAGAAACGACTCCCTTAATTAACAAGGAAGAAATGTGGAGAAGGAACTCAGAGTGGGGGATCCCTCCTTCCAGGGACGGTTTGGAGTGCAATGGGTGTCATACGGGCATAAAAAGGGGTAACAAAGCGAATAACAATTATAAGCGAAGGACACCATAGCCACTGTGGTCTGACTCTCTGAAACGTCGGCTGTCTCCAGATCATCTTCTACGAGGGCAGGAACTTCGAGGGGCGTCACTATGAGTGCAACAGCGACTGCTCCGACATGCACTCCCACTTCGCCCGCTGCAATTCCATCCGTGTGGACACGGGCTGCTGGATGGCCTACGAGAAGCCCAACTACTCGGGCTACCAGTACATGCTGACCCGGGGCCGGTACTCCGACCACCACCGGTGGTCCGGCTTCAACGACTCCATCCGCTCCTGTCGCATCATCCCCACCGTGAGTAGTGGGGGCGAGCCTACAGAAGTGGGAGTGTCCATCTAGGTGTACGCTGACTAGATCAGACTACCAGCCTACCCATTGGACTATGCCAACTGGTAAACTAATCTATTCAGCATACTGTACATCTAGGTGGACACTCCCTCTTGTGATGTCACTTTATCACAATGATAATTTGTCACATGACAATTTTGAAATGGCTTGTAATGGCCAATCACACTTACACAATAGGGCCCCTTTAAGTCGAGGGATAAACGAAGATAAGACAAAGATGTTGACACAATCCTGTGATCTGACTCTGATACAATTTGGCTTTTTTGGGTGGGGCAGTACAATGGCAACTACAGGCTTAAGATCTTCGAGAGGTCAGACTTCGGGGGCAAGATGATGGAGCTGAGCGAGGACTGTCCCAACCTGCAGGACCGCTTCCACCTGCGGGATGTGTCCTCCTGCAACGTGATGGAGGGCTACTGGATCCTCCACGAGCACGCCAACTACAGGGGGCGCCAGTACTTCCTGCGCCCCGGCGAGTACAACAAGCACGTGGAGTGGGGCAGCCTGAGCTCTGCCATCGGCTCCGTGCGCCGCATCACAGAGGTGAAGCAGGCCCACTAGGGGGGGCCGACGGTGAGAGGCTGCTGGGCACCTTAGGGTCCTCCCTGATGAAATGGGGCGGGGGGGGAGGTCTAAGACTAGGGCTGCGTTGCAATAGTCCAAAAAATAGGTCCTAAGTCCTTTCCTAATTACTTTACCTTAACCCCGTCGTGAGGTTAAGGAAAGATGGAAACGAGAATTCATAAGGACTTAGGAAAGGACAACTGCGCTGTTAAGAGAATGCGGCTCCACTTACACTAAGATACGTCGTCATTATACGAGGGCGCATGTTATGGACGTGGGTCTGCTGTGGTGAAACTACAACCATCCGAAGATGAACTACAAAAAGCCCATCTTATATTAGAAATATATTAATTCATTACCAACATTGGAATTGACATAAAAAAGCAATATAGCCACCAGTATAACAGGCACAAAAGCGAAACGAAATGCTCGTCACACTGAGAAAGGTTGCTCACGCTCATCCTCCTGTCCGCACATACATGAATCCCAATTAGTGTTAATTGTTTACATGATGATCGGTAGTTTCCATTAACAGCAGATTGGTGCATCACTTAAGTGTTCCTGCCGCAAGGAATTGTGGGACGCCACTATCTTCTTGCCTTTCGTAAAGGAAGGTCCAGTCTATCCTATGCTAAAGGAGGTATTAAAGAAGCATTAAGAGACTGGAAGGAGAACATGGCGGGAAGTTTAGTGTTTTCATCTCGGCACGGAGTCGGTATCAGGGAATATAGCACTATCGCCAGACAAAGGCACATGTTCTTTGTTTACTGACAGCAGTTTTGTCTCAGAAAGGAGCAAATTTGGCGAAGAGCACTTCCATTGCAAAAAAAATAAAACATATCGCATATGGTTTTATAAATGAATATGCAGATTTCAAAATGTACAATTTGGTAGTTAGTTTCAAAATAAGAAATCTGCTTCAATGTTAACTGTATTCACTTTCTTTCAAAGCATGAATAAAAACACCATCAACAAAGTGCCTTTGTAATCTTGTAAATGTAGACCGTTTAGTGAAAAAAAACAAAAACCTACATACGTTTATTCAAACTGCATGTTATATCTTAAATTAAGTGTATTACTATGGCTTCATTTGATCACTAGGGATATCAGCAGCAGTTTCCATGTCATGACTCTGAACAATAAACGGATCAAGTGAATGAACCAACTGTACATTATTTATTCCAACGAAATGCGCAAAGAGGGTAACAGAAGCCAGAAGGAAGGACAAGTTACATGTAAAGAGATTCAGCAAAAAGGAAAATAAGTTATATAAATCAAAACTGGAACGATTTTGGTTCCTGCCGTCAGTAAAAATAAAACTCCCATCAGAACACAATGATACTTTTGTTAGCTTCCATGACTGAGTTTGAGTAGGTGATTGTCACCCATAGACATTATCCTATGATCTGTAACTCTTTCTTTTTCCACCGTGATATATTCCAGTTATTCTACACATATAAAAAGCAAGTCTTTTTACTGTACAAAATCTCCAACGTAAACGATACCCAAAAAGTGCATTTTCAAAATGCAGTTTCACAGATGATTCACCAGTTTGGGAAAGGAGCACAGTGAGAACTCTTGGGTGGGTTCATCTGAGCGGGAGACAGTACTAATACAAACCATTGGCTCAACCAAACAAACATCTCGAGGGTTCCTTTTGAGGAAGGGCACAACAATTCTCACACCGCACGTCATTTAAAGGACTAGAACCTAGATGTATGGTGGATAGATCAGCCTACCAGCCTACCCAGTGGACTGTAGCAACTGGTAGGCTGATCTGTCCACCATACATCTGGGTGGACACTCCCACTTGTGATGTCAAGTGGGGCCATTCCAACCGGTTTTTGAAAACCGCTTCGAATGGCTAATCACGCTCGCATCTGGTGGTAATATATAATATGTCTCCTTTAAAACAAGTGGCTTTGGGGGTTGGGTTGATTGTCTGGTTGGTTGGTTGAAGGGCGGGGGGTAAAGGGAGGGAGGGGGCGGGCCTAGTTTAAGTTCCTGTGAGATACGGGGATGCTCTCATGGAGGTACTTCATGCTGCCTTGCTCCGAGAAGTCAGCTGCCGTGTGGCCCTGTCCCCGCAGCACCCACTTGGTGGTCAGCAGGCCCTCCAGCCCCACGGGGCCCCGGGCGTGGATCCTGGCCGTGCTGATGCCCACCTCGGCTCCTGCAACGTCATCAACACATTATTAATATAGCAGCATGGTCAACAGCACTAGTGAAAAGTCAGGTACGATTATGAACGAATTCTAAACATTATTATTATTATTAATAACTATAAAACTATAAAATGACACATCAAACAGTCCTGGATCTTCGGAGAAGGTGGTGGATTGAATCGTTATCCAGTTGTTAAGCCTGACGCCACGCGTGATGTAATATCCCCGCTTGGACCCGGAATTATCAGAACGTGAATACGTCACGACTTAACACCCGGACGGAATGGCAGGGGGAAACATTGGAGGCAATAGGTTGCACCTACCGAGGCCAAAGCGATAGCCGTCGGCGAAGCGAGTGCTGGCGTTCCAGAACACGCAGGCGCTGTCCAGCTGCTGGAGAAACTGCTCCGCCGTCTCCTCTGTTATAAAACAATGTCAAGATGTCAAATCAACAATGTCATTCCGCTAACAAACATGGGAAAAAAAATCGGGAATGAGACAATGTTGCAGGCGTGCGTACCGTTCTCCGTGACGATGACGTCCGTGTGCGAGCTGCCGTACTTGTGGATGTGGTCCACGGCGTCCTGCATGCTGTCCACCACCTCGATGCAGCACTCCAGCTCCCCGTACTCGGTGCGCAGGGACTTCACCTCGGACGGGCTGAAGGTCAGGTAGGACGCGAACTTGGGCCCCGCGTGATCTTGACCTGGTTGGAATGCCAGGGTGGGGGGGCCATGATGGATTGCAAAAGACCTTTACAATGAGCAACTAGCCAGTTATCAAACGAAAATCATGTCAAAAATTGACATTTTATCGGTCCTCTGTGTTATAAACAATACCCTTTTGAAAACATTGCTAAATTGTACAAGCTACAACTGTGTGACTCTGTAGAAACGTAATCCAAAATCGTCGACACCATCTTCTTACATCCAGCCTTACAATACAGGTAACAACACATTACTTTATGATAAATGTTCATTGTCGTTTTGTGCAGATTAAGTCCCTTACCTCTTCAGTTCTCAGCATGTCAATGATCTGGTCAAACATTGGCGTCCTCAACAGATCTCTGTGGATGAGCAGTGTCTCCATGGCGTTACAGGCAGAAGGGTAGTCGCATTTAGAGTCTTTCACTGTAACAAAGCAACAAAAACATGTTGTTACCAATTCAAATTCGGTTTACCGTTACAAATTAGTTACACAACCTCTGAGACAACCTGTTTTAAGTTTACGTTTTTTCAAGGTTTAATGTTCGAATCACCAAGTTACAATCGAGACATCTCTCACGTACAGAGCCATGTCCTGCATTGATGTTTGCTACGTTCATTCATGGCCAACCCCTGCTAAACTCACTCAACATCTAGAGTCCTGCACTGCGGCAGAGGTCCTGCTTACCGATGTTGAGGGCCTTCTTCTATGCTGGCCTCGGAGTCGACGTAGACGTGGCAGATGCCCTCGCTGTGGCCCCAGCACCGGGATGCCCTTGGCCGCCTTCTGGATCTCCCGGACGAGCTCCGAGGAGCCGCGGGGGATGATCAGGTCGATTAGCTTGTTCAGATGGCAGAGGTCCTCCACTTCTTCCCGGGTGCTCACCTGCAAGGCGTCACGTTGACACATCACATTTGTGCCGTCAGACATGATTAATAGACTTCCCTTTGCCACCAGCGAGTTCTCTTGCTGTCTTACCAGTTGAATGGCGTCCTGAACGCCGTGTATGGACAGAGCTTCCTGACAGAGCTGATGGAGGATCTTGTTGGTGTAGGCCGCCTCCTTTCCCCCCTTCAGGAGCAAGGCGTTTCCACTGGCAATAGCCAAAGCAGACACCTGTAGTAACCAACATAAATATCAGTGTCAGGGGTGTAAGACCCCCAACCATTAAAAGAATCGATTCACATAAGAATCAAGATTCTTATCTTCTATGATTCAGAATCGATTAGGTTAGGTTTAGGTTAGCTTAGGTTTGCTTTGCACAGTTCCTACGCTGCTTTCATGCCATCATTTGCAACGCCGCCTTTCTTAAAGCACAGTGGACTAGAATAGATCGTATAATTATGTACTGAATCAAGAATCGACTTTGAATCGGGATCATCCTGAATCAGGATCATCCTGAATCAAATCGAATCGTGAGATACCGAAAGGACTCCAACAGCGAACAACAGGGTCAGTCAGACCTAACAACAACAACAACAACAACACTACTCCTCCTCCTGAGACCAGAACCTGCCTGAGTTGGCCCTGGGGGGGGGGGGGGGGACCGACCTGAGGGAGACAGTCGGGGCGGGACTCGAAGATGACCAGCAGCACGCCGATAGGCACGGTGATCTGCTCCAGCTCCAGGTTGTTGGCCACGCGGGTCCTGCGCAGCACACGGCCTACGCTGTCCCGCGACGACACGGCGATCTGCCGCAGGCCGATGGCCAGGCTGTTCAGCTTGGACGTGGACAGGCTCAGCCGGTTCAGCAGCTGCAGGGAGAGGCGACCTGCAAAGAAGAAGATGGCCGCAAACCGTTAAGGGGACATGTGTAACTCAATGGAGGACCCAACTGTGTAGAAAACAGAGTTACTTTCCACAGGCCATCAGGACTGTGACCTCACTAGGCCCCCCCCCCCCGCACACGCACACGCACACGCACAGTACATAGTACATGCACCCACATAGTCTTACTACATAACTTGATAGTAAACTAACCTTAAATTAACTAACCTGAGTGTTTGTACGTCTTGGCATTTATTAATGGCACTTAGCATTGTTGTTCGTTCTCAGATGTTGGTAGCTTAGAATTGCACGCCTGCCCAGCTACTTATGCAGGCAACTTGGCAATTACGAAACTCGTTCTATTTGTCTCCTAAATATGAACGCTCGAAAACAGCTCTATTCCTATCTTTAGGTACCACAGCGATATATTGCCATCTCCTTCAACAAATGTACTCTTTGTAAGTCGCTTTGGATTAAAGCGTCTGCCAAATGCCCGAAATGTAAATGCTAATTACGATTTTGCATCATTCAGAAGAATCCAAAATAATCACTCTAGGCCTTCATCATTATGATGTGGAGCAGCCGAGATGAAATTCAGGCAGATTTGGGAAGTCTGAAAGTCAAGAGATTATGCAGGATCTTCAGTATCTGCAGCCATGGAAACATGGCTGCCCCAATATTGATGGATAGGTATGATTTGATTGTCCTCAACCTCACGTGGGAGTGACTTAGGAATAGCCACGTCTGCTACATGTCTGCATATGAATTACCGTTATTAATTCAAGTTATTTTCCCACTGAGCAGCAGGGGTACCTGAGGCCTTGGCCTGCTCCACGTCTCTTTTGTTGGCGTTCAGAATGTCCTCCTTTTTCTCGGTGAGCAGCTCAGCCAGACGACAGATGATTTCTCCCCTCTGGAAGTAAAATGAATAAAATCAACAAACAGTCAATCACAGGCCAAAAAAGTGATTTATATTCAATGCAAATATGAAACATTCTGCTGCTGAAAAAGCCCTGCGGTTGGAACCACTAATAGCTAGCTTCTTTCACAAATTACAAATTAATTTAGACAACGGTTTGATGATTTCATTGCAGCGATAGCCTCTAGTGTCAGGGCACCAGACTGCGATATTAAGTAGAAAGAAACAAAACTGCTCCATCACATGTCCTTTAAGTCTAGTTAACTTTGGGGATAACTCACCTCCTCAGGAAGCAGAGAGGCCAGGACCCTGCCCGCGATGCGAGCCATCTCGGTCTGCTGCTCGGTCGTGGGGCCTGCAGGGGGTCAACAACAGAGCAACATCACATGACCAAGATGTCCGTCTCAAGGACATTTGAAGAACATAGTTGTGAGTGTATGCAAATGATTTATGTCCCGCAGAATGACTCAACCATTTTTACATTGGCTAATATATACTAGATTTCCCTTTTAATTAATATTGTCAAGACCAGGTCACCATTATGGTAAATGGATTGCATTTATATAGGGATTTTATCCAAAGTGCTTTACAGTATTCACATTCATCCATTCATACACTGACGGCAGTGCCAACCATGCAAGGTAACAACCAACACGTCAGGAGCAGTTAGGGTTAGGTGGCGTCTTGCTCAGGGACACCTCGACACTTAGCTAGGCGGAGCCCGGGGATCGAACCGGCAGACAACTGATCTTACCTCCTGAGCTACTGCCACCCAATTTTTTTTTTTATTTCCCCTTTCCAAACCAAATGACGGCCTTGCTAAGGCGGCCTGTTTACTGTTACCCCAGGGACCGGTGCGGTCACTCGCCTGCGGGCTTCACATCGGAGAAAAAGGTCCCCACTTTCTTGCCATCCACGATGTCGGTGATGACGTGGCCCGTCACCTTGGGATGCGTGCCGTTGGCGATGACCACCGCCGTGCCGCCTTGCAGGGCCCACAGCGCCGCCTTCACCTGGTGGAGGACAAGTCAATGTAATATAATTGGATTATGAGTTCAGTTCAGCTATATTTATCCCCAGAAGGGCAATTCATTTGCAACTTACCAGTCACAACACAACTCAAAAAAGAACAATTTAGATGACACTCACACAAAGAAATTCTTATAATCTTCTAATTGTTATGCTTTGTTACCCCTTTTTATGCCCATATGACACCCATTGCACTCGTAACCGTCCCTGGAAGGAGGGATCCCCCACTGAGTTCCTTCTCCAGAGTTCTTCCTTGTTAATTAAAGGAGTCGTTTTCTTGCCCTTAGGGGGCTGCTATAGGGCTAGGGGGGTGTCATAATCACATGGCCCCATAATCATATGGCCTGTAAAGCCCTTTGAGACTGTATTGTGATTAGGGGCTATACAAATAAAATTTACTTGACAATTGATTGACTTGACGGTCATTTAAAATGACTACTGTGTACTGTGCGAGTTATGAGTTTGATAATTGCAACTGCCAACCTTTGCCTCCATCCCGCCCAGGCCGACTCTGGACTTGGAGCCGTATGTGATGGACTGTTGATCCCCGGGGTAGAAGATGTCGATGAGTTTTGCGTTGTCCGTTCCCGGGGGACTATCGTATAACCCTGGAGGGGGGCGGCGGATGGAGGATATTTGCATATTTAAGTCAGCATGAGAACCCTCCCTAAGGACTAATGAAACAAGAGCAGAGCCCGTGGGGGTGGTGGGGTGTGATCGACGATGTACTCATGTACCTTCAACGTCAGACAGAGCAATTAGGAGGTCCGCTTTCATTTCCACCGCCAGCCGTGCAGCCAAGCTGTCGTTGTCCTTGATACTTATGACCTGGAATGAAACCGAAAAATTACTTTTTTAGTAAGTAATTACTTGTACAATATGACACATCAAGAATGTTAGCCGTGCAATGGAGCCAAAATCGCACACACATCATAAACATGACCGTATGTATGCAGCAAAATCCGTGACACCACGTTAGATAAAAAATCTATTAAATAAAAAATGTATTTCTTTAAAAATGTACATTTCAAAATTATAAGCAAATGCCATTACAAGTTAGTTCCCAAGGTCGAAGGTGATGTGACTTAAATGTGCTTTCTTTATCTGACAAGCAGCCAAGCAAAACAAAACTTTTCCTTTCAGAATGATCCATGAACCAAACGTTTCAATTAAACTGCAACATTAAGCAGCAAACGTTTATAAGTTGTACTTGGAAAGGATTAATCGATTCATCAAAATTAGATTTGATTAGTTTGATGAGTGAATAAATAATAGCAGTACCCACATTTACTCCCTGGAGGTCACTGTTGGGCACCTGGGGGTGGCACCACCGCATCGTTGGTGTTGATGATGGGCACGATGTTCATGCGCAGCAGCTCGTGCAGCGTGCTGCTCAGGTTACGGCGCTTCTGCTCGTCATGGAAGTCCAGGTTGGTCACCAGGATCTGGGAGGTGGGCGAGCGACGATAAAAAGGGGAAGACGTTAGCGCCCAAAACGTTAGCGCCTCCCAAAGCGTCAACAGCTAGCTGCATGTCATATTGCACATGCTGGCAATTTTCAATACACCATGCATGAATTCATAAATAAATGAATGAATACATAAGAACACATAAATACATATTATAATAATAATACATTTGATTTATATAGTGCCTTAGAATGCTCCCAAAGCACTTTACAACGATGAGGAGAAACAAAAACTTCATAAATCCACACATACATATAAACGCCATTTCTATTGATTTTGGTATAAAAATATCAATTAAATAGTACATACTTGTGCAGTGCAGGTGCTGTACTGGGTGAACATGGCTTCATAGAGAGCCATCAGGCCACTCTGGCCTGCAGCAGCACACGCACGCGCCTCCAAGACCGGAATGGCCTGGAACAACAGAAACATTTATGGATTTATTATTCATTATTCAAGTAATAGACACCAAAAATGTAAGTAAAGACCTAAGAACATTGTAAATGTTAGGTCTCCGTTAGTTTCTGACATAGAAACATTTATGAATGTATTATTCATTATTCACAAAGTAATAGTACAAAAAATTTAAGTAAAGACCTACAACATTGTAAATGTTAGGTCTACGTTTAGTGTCTGACATGGAAACATTTATGGATGTATTATTCATTATTCACAAGTAATAGTCACAAACAAAATACAAGTAAGACAGACAACAATATAAGTGTTAGGTCTAGGTTCAGTGTTTTAAATCTAGAGTGAAATATGACTAAACAAATATGTACGATAACAAAGTCAAGTCATTAGTGCGCTCACCATTTCCTTCAGCTGGTTCTGTCCCGAGTGCAGGGCCTGTCTGACGCTCTGGGAGAGGAGGATCTCGTGTCTCAGCCTCTGCTTGCCGAACGCCACGGCGCCGCTGGTGACGATCATCATCTCCCTGCCCTGGTTCTGCAACATCGCAACCTGACAGGAGGGGGCACCGCACCACAGTCAGTGGAACACATTTAGGGCATTTGGCATTTGACTCTTTTATCCAAAGCGACTTACAAAGAGTACATTTGTTGAAGGAGACAGCAATATATCACTGTGGTACATAAAGATAAGAATAGAGCTGTTTTCGAGCATTCATAGTTACGAGGCTAATAGAACCAGAGAGCAGACATACCATTCTGAGCATGTTACCAACATCTAAGAACATAAAATATGCTATGCAATGCTAAGTACTATTAATAACGCCAACACGTACAAATACACAAGTTAGTTCTAGGGATTCGCAGAGGAACACCAACAAAGTTCAGAAACAAAGCATTCGGTTTTTTTCCCTGGCGGTCACAGATCCAGAGGTAGTGCAGAGATGGACTGACTCAC
This sequence comes from Coryphaenoides rupestris, assembly GCA_002895965.2. Classification (NCBI taxonomy): domain Eukaryota; kingdom Metazoa; phylum Chordata; class Actinopteri; order Gadiformes; family Macrouridae; genus Coryphaenoides; species Coryphaenoides rupestris. Next base: position 40,268 of record PIJE02002951.1, on the reverse strand, counting down.
AAATCCCATGATTCAGTATCTGCGTTCATGCGAGCAAATGTTTTCATCACCTGCTCCACGATGGAGGCCAGTCTCCCCAAGGCCAGCCCTCCCTCGTCCCCACGCGTCACCACGGCACTGCCCAGCTTCACCACGATGCGCCTGGCCTGCCTGAACTCACTGCGGTGGGCCAGGGCCTTCCCATGGGACCGGGTGAGAGGGACTGTATTCAAGACAACGGCGAAAACACAAACGTACGATTATGATCCGAAGATTACGATCGATCATCAATCACACGAACGTGCACTGATTGGGCCCACGCTCTCCAATCCACGCTGATGGATTGGAGAGACATAGAAATCAGGCAATCTGGGTCTTGTGTCTCTTGTGGTGTCATGATGGTCTTGTCTCTTGTGGTGGTGTCATGATGGTCTTGTCTCTTGTGGTGGTGTCATGCTGGTCGGTGGATGGATCCATACTTACACTTTGTTTGTGAGAATCCCCTGACAGCAGACGGCCAGCTCACCCTGGACTGCAGGCGGGAACACAAGGCCAGCCTCGGGAACATGGCGGGGTGGGAGACCTTCAATCTAAGCTAAACACACACAGACAGACACACAGACAAACAAACAAATGAAGTCACTCCTACAGTGACTTCACTCCTACAGTAAATAAACACACAAACTCGGACCTCACCCCCCCCAGGTGAGGTCCACTGATTCTCAGTGGAGCAACGTAATTGCGTGGATACTCACACTAGTCTCTCCACAATCATAAGATAATGATGATGATGATGATGTAGTGTAATGTCTCCCTGTGTGTGCAGAGCATGCATGCGCTAAACCGGTGCGCTACACGTCACTGTTAGCTTGAATTAGCAGGAACAAGCGTCAAGTTGATCTCAGCGTCGGAGTCTCAAACAGTTTCTCTTACCAAGGGAGACTCGCTGTGGACTTCGTGACGTGTTTTCTGGACGCTTCTTGTGAACGACAGACACGTTGCGAGGCCTGGGCGGGGGGAGCGCTCTGCCACATCCACAGGCTGGAGCTGCTGCTGCTGGTGGAGCTGCTGGTGGAGCTGCTTGCTGCTACAACAACGTGTCGCTGCCGCTACCGCTACTTACGCGCCATTCACCAACCGTGTTTACGCCGCTGCTGCTGCGCAAAGCCAGCGCAACCAGCCTGTGTGACGTGTGCGTGCGCAGCGTGGAGGAGACGTGCGCAACCTGGAGTCCTGGAGAATCCGATCACATGTTCCGTTGCTAAATAACTATGGACAACAGATAAGATGAGATGAGATGAGATAGAATAAAACAATAGAGAAATAAACAGTGGAATAATAAAAATAAAACTAATAACATATTTACAAATGTACAGTAAGTCTAAGTCCTAGGAGAAGTATAAAAATAAGATAAGATAAGATAAGATAAGATAGAACTTTATTGATCCCGAAGGAAATTATTGTGCCAGGTTGCATAGCAATAGAATAAAACAATAGAGAAATAAACAGTGGAATAATAAAAATAAAACAAATAACAGATTTACAAATGTGCAGTAAGTCTAAGTCCTAGGTGAGGTATAATAATATAGGTAAGATAAGATATTCAGTCCGCAAAAGCTATTTGGCAATAATTGAAGTGTAATAAAAGGGGTAATAATGTATGTACAGTATGTACTGTATATTTACATCATTGCATAGCTGCTGCAAAGCATGCGGCTACAGTTTTCTATCATTTTTAGTCGGAATAGTTTGACATGTGATTCATGATGTTGTAATTAAGCAAGAAATGAGTTGAGACAATTATGGCCCATAACCCAACAACACGCGACGGATGGCACATCATGGAACACACTTGACTCTCTCCTCTCTCCTGAGCTCTTCCTTGCCAGTTGCTCCTGTAGTGTCCAGGTTTCTTACCTCTTATGGAAATAATCTCAAGTCAAGCACTACTTGACTACTGCAGTCCTACTGCTACTTCAGCAGCTCAGGAGCGACGCCAACCTGTATTCACACTATATAAAGGCAAGGACAAGAGATGTTTGATGTGGTCTGTATCTAATACAAAAGGTCATCCACTACCTCTTCTAACAACACCGAGAGAGGAACAGGTCCAGATACATCAATACCAACCTGCAGTGATTGATAGCTTTGTTTAAGCTCAACTTTTCCATGCCAGCATCCAGACCACGTTCTAAATTAACTTGCAATACATTACATTAGGAAAATCTGGGTGGAACACTTACCCACTTTGCTTTCTATCTGTTGCAGGTTGCAGCTGATTAAGGTCTATGGGCAGCCCTATCAAAGTCTGCTTTGATCCACACCATGGAGATTTCGGATGGTGCAACCAGTGTTGTGTCAACAGAAGAGAAGATAGAGGAATACACGCAGTAATAGCTTATTTTATTGTATGTTATCAAAAGCATTTGTTAATATTTGGAATATGAGACACCCTCAAAGTTGTAATTTCGGCACAGGATGATGAAGATGTTCCTATGCTATTTTCCTTTGGGATTTACAACGGCTGCTTTGTCCAGAAAACAATTATAAAAGTTAGAAGTAGCCATCTCAGAGGAAGGTAAAGGCTGCGTGTTGTTTTCTGGCCGCCAGGGGGCAGTACGATACCAGCGTTCCCTCCTGTTGCAGGAAAGTCTCGAAATCCACAAGAACAGAGGAAAGTTACGTACATTGTGCTCTTGAGGCCTTATCACAAAATAGTCATCTACAACTGCCGGTGAGGACAACAACAATGACCCAACATACATTACGGTATGCACACACACACACACACACACACACACATCCCCACCGTTTGCTTTGATCCACCGGCCCTCACCCCCCCTACCCCCTGCTCCATCAAGATACCAACGTTCAGTCACCGCAAAATATGGAGCAATGATTCATTGGGACTCCCGGCTGTCATGCATTGTGTGTGAACTCTACGGAGGGGTTAGGGGCGTTGCGTCATGGCCTAGCCCAAACCCTACCTCTGAATATACTGCCCAGTGTGCATTGTGATAATACCACCAGGATGTCCCCGTCCTGTGCTGCCCCCATCACCTTCAAAGCACTTCCTCCGTCGGGGTTGGGTGGGTGGGGTGGGGCGTATGACATCAACGTCTCCCTCAGGTGCCCCCCAAACCACACCCCCCCCCACCACACTCACGCAACTGTTGGTCCCTCTCACTCAGGTGTCCTGCAGCGCAACAAGCCATCATTTAGCTGTCCTGTAGGCCCTAACTCATATATCATAGAACCGTTTTACTGCCCCTCTTCTGACTGGTGCTATTTTTACTGGAGTATCTTTCCTCTCGTTTCGCGCTGTGCTGCCTGTGTGTGTGTGTGTGTGTGTGTGTGTGTGTGTCCGGTGTGTGTATGTGTGTGTGTGTGTGTGTGTGTTCGCCAGGCCCCCCCGCGTATCCAAATCAGATGATCTGATTAGCTTGAAGACAGCTTGAAAAGAAAACCTAGAAACTATTTCTCTTTCAGTCCGCCCCCACTTAACCAGCCCAGCCCGGCGAGTGAATGAATGGGAGGAATAGAACGACTGAATGTCCAACTAAACAAGGCAAAACACAAAACACAGGTGCAGGTGGCTGAGGAGTGGTATCTGTGTCTGTCTGTGTGTGTGTGTGTGTGTGTGTGTGTGTGTGTGTGTGTGTGTGTGTGTGTGTGTGTGTGTGTGTGTGTGTGTGTGTGTGTGTGTGTTTGTGGATGTGTGCGTGTGTGTGAGTGTGTGAGAGCAGCAGCAATGGAAAGAGAAGAAGTGTGATAAGAGGTCTGCTCACTCCTCAGGTAGACACACACACACACACACACACACACACACCACACCAGGAACAATGGTCGATGCTGCCACAAACAGGATACGTGGGACGGTAAACACAAGCTGTTGTGACATGTGGGACGTCTGTGTGTGTGTGTGTGTGTGTGTGTGTGTGTGTGTGTGTGTGTGTGTGTGTGCATGTGTGTGTGTGTGTGTGTGTGTGTGCATGTGTGTGTGTGCATGCGTGTGTGGGTGTGTGCATGCACGTGTGTGTTTGTGTGCGTGTGTGTGCATGTGTGTGTGTGTGTGTGTGAGAGAGAGAGAAAGAATGAGAGAGAGAGAGAGAGAGAGAGAGAGAGAGAGGGATGAATGAGTGTGACAGTCTGAGAGAGTGGGCAGGGGAGAGCAAGAGATTGGGGGGTAACTGTGTTTTTTCCGAGTGAGTATGGAAAACATCCTTTTCATAGAAACTTTGAGCTTAACGCTTCAAAGGATCGGGATCTGATGTCATAGACACAATGAGACATTATGTTGCCTAAAAAAACATCGTTCCAATGTTGGGTGTGTGTCTGTGTGTGATTCATGGTCTTTTGGATGGTGTGTGGTATTTTGTGTGTGTGTGTGTGTGTGTGTGTGTGTGTCTGTACCCTTGATGTGTAGTAGCCTCCTGTGTTAATGTGTCGCATACCAAGGGGGGAATCCCATGCAGGTCCATTGAGTTAAAATACCCTTTTTCAGGTAGACCGTCATCAACAAAGGGAAAGATAGGGATTTTTAAAAACTTTTTTCAAAGAGGCCCTCCCGTCTCTAAACAACACAATTGTTTGCTCTGCCTCCTCTGACCACCGCATTGCTGGCAGAGTAAATATCGGTTAATTATACTGTATATACATAATATCATAAAACACAATTACATAGAAGCACGGACTGATTATGTGCGTGGCTTCCTCTCGTAAAAACAACCCTATTTGCGGCTTTTTGTTGAACCTTTACCCCTTTTACTTTTTACTTATGTTTTGAATTGAGTTGATGCTTAAAACGCATGCATGCTTTACACCACGGGGTCTTCAAGATGAAAGATTGTATTGCATTTCCAAAAGCCCTGTTTGTTTCCATGGATTTTGAATTGTTCTTATTTTAAACCACAGATTTGACTAAAAGCTGCGCAGCGTTTTTCTTAGTGCAAGAGCCGTGAGGCTGGTTGATGGATGACCCAGGATGTATCCAGGGTCATATAGAAGACCCTCTCCCTGCCCCGCCGGCCCAATACACAAACACTCGACAAGTCTGTTTCTACGTGATATATGCTGGTAGACAGGCAGTAGGCAGTGTAAACTAAGTCCATTTTCCATTTTGATCTGATTTCACCTCAACTCAATTCAAGAGCTGAGTTTACATTTAGGGCATTTGGCTAGATGCTTTTATCCAAAGCGACTTACAATAAGTACATTTGTTAAGAGAGACAGCAATATATTGCTGTGGTACATAAAGAACAAGAACAGAGCAGGTTTCAAGCATTCATAGTTGCAAGGTTAATAGAACAAGTTCCATAATTGCTAGGTTGCCTGCATAATAGCTGGGATAAGAGCAGACGTGCCATTCTGAGTGCATAACTTATCTATATGAATATCAATATTTCACATGTTTGTCTGGAGATTTGTAGGTCTCATATATTGACTCGACTTTCCATGATTCATCATTAGGGTGACTTGGAGATGGTGATTCCATTCACTGCTCCAGTAATGTCACTCGGCTCTATCGCATCAAACAGTTGAGAGCGGACACATCTAAACAGTTTCTTTGGTGATCTAATCGATAAGGATCTCTTTGCGTTTCAGTCCAAGTGGAGTCCCAGTAAATCATTCGACACCCCGGACAAGGAGACGCAGAGGAAGTGCTTTGTGAACACATGAAGGCTTGTCCCTCCAGTGTATGACCTAAATGGCCGAATATGTTATTGCCTTGTGTGTGATGGCTCTGTGCCGCGGCTGATGAGAGGGGTCCTTTCATTCGGTTAACCCTCGCAAAATTATCTCCTCATCAAATTTTACTCGAGCTGAACCGAAATCTGTTTATCCAGCGACCAAGTGTGAGACTTGCGACCATGCCACAAATCATAAACAAATCACTCCGCATTTCTAATTATTTAGGGAGCACTAGATGGATGCAGACTTGAGGAAAAAGAAAAAATGATTTCCCAGTTTGACCTCGAGGGAGTTCCTCAAGGGATGAACTGTGTGACACACAATCCTCGACATTATGATTTCAATTTATCGTTCCGCTGAATTCCACTGAACGTCGGACTGGAGTCCTATGTGTTTTATAGATGCTTGCGATAAGTTATGGCCGTATTTGTCCAAATATTGGAGAGAGGTAAACAGCATCTAGCGCAATATAATTTTTGAAAGACGTAATTTATCTTGGAAAGGTTGCATTTCTCATTTGCATTTGAAATTATAAAAAAAATCCCAACAAGGCTGATTTATCAGCAGTAATCATATTTCTGTCGACTTATTTATGCTTTTTCCTGGGCCAAACAATATAACAGGCTCTTACCCTGTTCTGATATAGCCAACTAGAAACTATTTCAACTCAAAACTAATGTAATATTGTCGTTAATTACTTTGCTGCTGACAGAATTTAAAAAGGTGCAAACATTTTCAATGATCTTACAGCTACCGTATATGCTTATTGATCAATACGTATACCTTTTGGACACTTCAGGAACATAATTAATAACCCTCCCATATCTGTTTTTGTGTTTATTTATTTGATTTCCATGCTGTTATCTTGGCGTCATTGTAAATGAGGGTCCCCACTCCCCAACGATTTCTCTGAGAATTAAAATCAAGCTTGAATGAATGAATGAATGAATGAATGATGATAATGATGCTACGCTTACTCATAAAGATGAACTGGTATCATAAGTATCACAAGTATCATAAACCACATACACAGCACCTTCGTGTCTCCCTTGGAACGACAGACCTAAGGGGTTAATCTCCTGGCCCGGCGGTGATTAGATGCCGTGAGGGACATTGCAACATGTGCCAGATCAGATGTTTATATCTGTTGTCTCCTGTGTGCAATGTTTATGCATGTTTGTCAAGATGGTAGCTCAGGCAAAAAAAGAAAAAGAAAGTGTGGTTTGGCTGTGACTGGATGTGAAATAAGGGTGAGGATGATGGTGGGCGGGGGGGGGGGGGGGGGGGGGGGGGGGAATCTGTCTCAATCTGTTGTCTTCGCTTCTGGAAAGACCAACTTACTTTCTTATAAAGCATTCTCTTAGCCCAGCTATTATGCAGGCAGCTATTAACCTTGCAACTATGAATGCTTGAAACCTGCTCTCTTCTTATCTTTATGTGCTACAGCGATATATTGCTGTCTCCTTCAACAAATGCACTCTTTGTAAGTCACTTTGGATGAAAGCATCTGCCAAATGCGCTAAATGTAAATGTCAATGTCAATGTTTTAACGCGACTTCAACTCTTGAACTCTTGAACGCAATTGGGGCTGTGTTTGTGTAGGACTTACATATAAAACCTATACCTATGAGGTTTGGGATACAGCATGGTATGTTTATTCTGTTCATTCTCATTTTTGGGAGGGAAAAAAAGAAGAAAGGGGGATTGTGGGTAAAAAAAGGAAAATGGCTGGAGGCAAGGAGTTAGCGGCAGCGCTCCCTGTGCAGGTGTGTGGGGACGTCGTCGAGGAGGAGGAGGAGGAGGAGGAGGCCTCTTTCACCTGAAGCTTTTTTTTTGGTTGTTTTTTTGCACCTCCTCGGCCAGCGCACCTGTGCAGCATGTCAGGGGAGGAGGAGGGGGAGGAAGAGGAGGAATCGCCCTGCGGCCCGAGAGGCTTGCATTGGAATCCATCCGTCCATACAGAAATCTCATCTGTCAAATGAGGGCTCGCACAGCACAGCACACACACTCGCGCGCGCACACACACACACACACACACAGACACACACACACACACACACACACAGCTGCCAAAGCTGTTTAACCCCCCCCCCACCCTTTCTTCTCCTCCTTTACAAGTGGGCTAAGGTCCGCTTCAGTGAAGAGGGTTTTGTGTGTGTCTGTGTGTGTGTGTGTGTGTGTGTGTGTGTGTGTGTGTGTGTGTGTGTGTGTGCTGCTGAACCTTGATGACAACTAAATGCGTCTTCTGGGCTTTCCAGAGACTGCTACCCCCCTGACACGTACACCCTGACCAAAGCCACCCACCGGCCACCACTCTCTCTCCACTGCTGCTGCTGCTGCTGCTGGACACCTTTATAATTAATGGCCCTGCAAGATCCCAGTCCCATGCAGGAGTTGGGAACTAATGGAACTTTTTCTAAGCCTGAATGATGTGGGTGGAAATAATAATAATAATAATTATTATAAGAATGGCAATACTGTAATATATGTAGCATGCTGACGGACACACGTTCTGATCTTGGACATTCACACATGAGGTGTTTACACACACACACACACACACACACACACACACACACACATAATCCCCCTGGATCTCTCCTCTGTGTGTGTGTGTGTGTGTGTGTGTGTGTGGAGGTGGGGGTGGGGGTGGGGGGGGGGGGAGGTGTGGGGGGGGGTGGGGGGGGGGGGGGGGGGGGGGGTGGGGGGGGGGGGGGGGGGGGGGGGGGGGGGGGGGGGGGGGGGGGGGGGGGGGGGGGGGGGCCTGGGGGAGATGGAGCGAAGGTGCCTGAGGCTGACAGCACCAACACAGCTGCCCTACAGAGGGCACCGGCTGGGGGCCAACCCTCACCCATGCAGCACCCCCCCCCCCCCCCTCCCCTCAAGCCAAAACTTGACCTCCATAACCCCTGCCCTCCACCTCCGCACCTCCCTAATCGACCTTTGGCACACACCCGCTGGGTGCCTCGCCCCCCTCCCCCACCCTGACACCCATCGCCGTCACCACCAGTGTAGCACCACCACCATCGGTGACAGAGAAGCACAGAGGTGAGTATTTCTTCTTCTCCTTCTCTCTTCTTCTCTCTTCTCTCTTCTCTCTTCTCTTCTCCTTCTCTCTTCTCTCTTCTTCTCTTCTCTCTCCTCTCTCTCAGGTGCTAGCTCAGGAGGTAAGAGTGGTTGTCTGGCAACAGGAAGGTTGCCGGTCCGATCCCCGTGTCGAGGTGTCCCTGAGCAAGAAGCCACCTAACCCTCACTGCTCCTGACGTGTTGGTTGTTACCTTGCATGGTTGCCACCGCCGTCGGTGTATGAATGGGTGAATGTGAGGCAAACGCTTTGGATAAAAGCGCTGTATAAATGCACTCCGTTTACCATTCTTCTTCTCCTCCTCCTCCATTGTTTGACGACTCCCGGGCAAGCATTGCGTACGATCGAGTCCCTCATCCGGGCCCGGCTCCGCTGCAGGCTGGCGAGGGATCTGAGAGGGACCGTGTGTGTGTGTGTGTGTGTGTGTGTGTGTGTGTGGGGGGGGGGGTGTTTGGGTGCGGGCGCGCAGGCAGGCGGGCGGGCGAGTGTGTTTTATTTAACGCGGGACCACACAAGACTGTGCGGCCGGGTATTTCCATAAACATTTGTAATAAAACGCAACATCGATCAAAAGCGGCCAGATTATAGTTTTGATCTAACGCAAACAAAGACGGCCGAGGCCAGTTTCCCCATTAGAGTTGCTGTGTGCTCATCGTGAAGACACTCCTTTAATATGTTGATGTGCGTGTGCTTATAAAGACGTAAACACATTGATCTGAAAAAAAAGATGAACATAAATACAATCAATCAATACAGCAATTGATTCCTAATTCAAACTAAGGGCAGGATTTCTTTCGTCTTCCTCCCTTAGAAGGAAAAGAGTGAGGATTCGATAATAATAATAATAATAACCGGTCGGGTTATCACTTCAATATCAATTTTCTGTTATTGATTCATCCACCGATGAAGATCGGAGAGCCAACAAGAGAATAGTGTTGCTCTTCTGCCACCTAATATGGAAGGAGCAAAATAGCCACCTCTGAGGAGCCCCTGGGAGCCCATGGGAGCTTTTTTATGGAATGTCAGAAGCAGCTCCGTGCGTGTGTGTGTGTGTGTGTGTGTGTGCCTGTGTGTGTGTGTTTGTGCCTGTGTGTGTGTGTGTGTGTGTGTGTGTGTGTGGGGGGGGGGGTGGGGGGGGGGGTGGGGGGGGGGGGGGGGGGGGTTCCAGGAACCCTTTAATATCTGTTGTGCTCCAAAAATTCCACCGAATCTCCTCTCAGGACGATTCGGGTTGCATTATGTTTACGGTGGTTCAGAGGAAACGGTCGTCACAGTCACATTCCCCTCGGGAGTTGGGGGGGCGGGGGGTTAGCAGGGGCTGTCAGCAGAGATCCTGGTTTGGTTTTATCGTCACTCGTGGGGATGATAAGAGATCTCTAATGCCTTTATTGGCTCTATTTAACTGCCCACCAGCTCCACAAAGAGGCACTTAGGTTCATTCTCTCTGTATCGCGTATCAGCGCAGGTATGCTGCTGGAGCTGGAAGGGACCTGCACGGCTGTTAAGGCCGGAAGTGAGCATCCCGTCGCTAATCCGAATTAATGGGACCGGCGCACTTCGCACGGGACGCATGACGCATGGCGCAGGATGCAGGGCGCAGGATGCAGGGCGCAGGACGCATGGCCACTTCATTAGCTTTTTACTGGACCTGGTTTTTTACTGGATGGCTTTTGTTTTACGGGAACGTGGTGGACGAGGTGCTTCTAACTTTCAGCGGGAACGGCTTTGATTAGGAAATAAGGGAGCTGGGGGTGGAGAGGTGTGACTCTCTCTCCCTCTCTCCTTCTCTCCTTCTCTCCTTTTCTCCTTTTCTCCTTTTCTCCTTCTCTCCTCTATTTCTCTCCTATTCTCCTTTTCTCCTTTTCTCCTCTCTTTCTCTCCTTTCTCTCTCTCCCTCTCTCTCTCCTTGTTTCCCTTTCTCCTCTTTCTCTCCTTCTCTCCTTCTTTCTCTTTCTCTCATCTCCTTCTCCCCTTCTCTTTCTTTCTCTCTATTTCTCTCTATCCCTCTCTCCTTCTCTTCTGCTCTCCTCTCCTTCTCTCTTTCTCTCTTTCTCTCTTACTCTCCTTCTTTCCTTCTCTTTCTCTCCTCTCCTTCTCTCATTCTCTTACTTTCTCTCTATCCCTCTCACCTTCTCTTCTTCTCTCCTCTCCTCTCCTTCTCTCCTTCTCTCCTTCTCTCTCTTTCTCTCTCCTTCTCTTCTGCTCTCCTCTCCTTCTCTTCTGCTCTCCTCTCCTTCTCTTCTGCTCTCCTCTCCTGCTCTCCTCTCCTTCTCTTTCTCTTTCTCTTTCTCTTTCTCTTTCTCTTTCTCTTTCTCTCTCTCTCTCTCTCTCTCTCTCTCTCTCTCTCTCTCTCTCTCTCTCTCTCCTCCACACCACCTGCTGCCACACACACCTCGTGTCCGGTGGCACACCCCGCTCACCTCGCTCCGCCACTGCCGCCGCGGCCGCCGGCCCTATCTGCAAATAACGCAGCAGAGATAAACTTGTTTTCCTTTCATTTGACCAAGTTTATGTGAACGTCGGCCAGCATATCCTCGCCTACTGTAGCGAGCAGCTCTATAGGGGCCCCTGGGGAACAGTGGCTCCCGGTGGCTCCCGGTCAATGGCTCCCTTTAAGGTGGAGACGTTTTGAGACGACAGCGTGTTTCAGGGGGGGACGCTTTTTAAGGTGGAACCAAATTCAAATTCAAATTCACAAACGAGGAGCTAATAACGTGCCTCCGCGAAGACAAATATCCCGATTGGAGGATGAGGAGGGTGAGGGTGAAGTCACGCATGAATAAATAAATCCCGTATAAAAAGCCAATAAAAACGCCGGGGAAAAAAACCCCCGCCATGAATTGATTTCTTGTGCCGTCGCGTTTTTCGGTTATGCAAGCGTGCCTCTCAGCCCCTGGGATCGGAGGCACTGCCTAGTTGGCGAGCGGCGAGGCGAGGGCACTGAAGGCAGCGACGAGGGGGCCAAGTCGTGTCTAAGCCAGCCAGCCAGCCAGCCAGCCCAGCCAGCCAACAGCCAAGCCAGCCTTTCGTCGGCTTCGTCCAAACCCCCACCCCGCCCCCCCCCCCACCCCCACCCCCCGGTCCCCCCGGCTCCCTGCTGCTCGTGATGATGAGTGGCGGACTGTGGATGACCTTTAACACCTGCGCTGACCAACCAAGCAAGCCGCCCGCCGCTAATAAACGCTAACAGGGCTTCACTCATAGCCGCTGCTGCTGCACGTTCCCGGAGCAAAATGAGCTACATGCCAGAGACCTGTGATATATTCATATTCATATTGGACTTTTTTTTTATGTTTCTTCCTTTAGAAAAAGTACATTTTGGTCAATGATTGAAACTCTCTTTGCTGCTGTGCTGTGGGTGCGTTTGTTTAATATCAAGTTTGATGGCAATTTTTCGAAAGAAAGCGAGGCAAACAGTTTTGGAAATGTGTTTCATACAAAAATGAATGAAACACATTTCATACATACATGCTAAAGTTAATTTATTTATTTGATTTATTAGATTATTTTCATCACTCTGCTTTATTGCAGCCTATTAGGCCTGACACTCAACAAAGCAAACATTCATCCATGACACCAGGATGAGAGATGAAGAGAAGTCTGAACCCCGAGCAACTGTAACCTCATCTAAAACCTAAAAACATGACACATGTTTTTGACGTTATTGCGACACCCAATGTCTCCATTGGGAACGATATACCACCACCACGGTCCGGTGACAGCGAGAAAGACCTGGAAGACGTCCTCACCTCTCCATCACCACCGCATCCCCCGCAGACAGGCAAGACGGTCCACACTGTGTCTCGCGCGCCGAGATGTTGTTCACGTGGGAAGCTTCGTTCGCTCGATTGAAACATTCCGGAGCAGGGTTCAGGCCGGGGTTCCGCCTGACTCATCGTCCGTCCTCTGCGGCCAGGCAGCCCATTTCTCTGTCCGCGCCGAGGCCGGGGGAAAGTAAATTCACAGGGCTGGTGTTGTTGAAAGCAACATCCCCCCCCCCCTCCGCTCCCACCTCCCACCAACCTCCCACCACCAACCACCACTAACCACCACCTCCCTGGATGTCATATTCAAGTGGTGGAGCCACTCAATGTGATGAATGGGAATCCCATGTAGACCCGGGAAGCATCTCTTTAGGAGGACTCATGGATTCTCTTCTGTGTGTCTGATTCTGATCACCTGCTTACTGAACTGCCTTGAACTCGATTTGCACCGTGAATTCTAGCTGCTATGAAAAAAATTGTTTTTAGATTTTAGAAGTCTAGTGCTAGGAACAGGAAATATCTCCGGTCTGAGATAACATTTGTGCTGTTATTTATTTTAATTTTCTTTAAGGGCGAATGTTATTGCACATTTTCTGCACACAATCCATCCTAATCTCGCCCGCAAGTGGAAGCCAAAATATATAACATTAGATATTTGACACTGCGGTATAATTTGCGAAAATGTCATTGCTTATTAGCCGGGCGGCAATTCATCTTAAGTACACTCCACTGAAGCGCTTTCTATCGCCACCTTACAAGGACACATCTATCAAATGTGCGTAGATGTGTTTCTGTTTTAAAGGAGCAACAGGAATGCCTGTCTGGAGCTGGGGAATACGTTCTGCATGTTTTCCTGCAAGTGAACACGACCACTTTCATTTCGATTTATATTTACGAGTCGACATAGCATCGCTACGAAATGTTGGGATTCATTCATTTGATTTAAACTTTTTCACAAACTCCAGAGGCTGGCCATGTCCACACTAAAGTTTAAAAGGTCATTGGCTCTTAACATTGATAGAAATGCTATTGTGCCCACGGCCAGCACATGAACCGCTCACGTAGAAATGACTGCTAAGCGGCTCATCTGAATCACTTGTTGCTCAAGTGAGCTTTGTCGTGAGGCCATGTTAATAGCCGCTAAGCTCTTACAGCATATTACAGTTTTTCTCAATTGCTTACACATATTTTTTGAAAGCATACCTCATTTTCTCAAAACTCGCAACACAAATCCAAAAATCACACACACACAAAATGCTAAACGCTATATATCTCCTGCAAAATGCTACTTTGCCTTCAAAACAATGTTATGTCTCAAAATGGTATTTTGTGTTCAAACGACACACACAGACCATCATATGAGGACACATTTCTAACAACCAATTGAACACTGATGTGCTGATGTCGTATCTCTCCGGCTATCTGAGCTATGTAAACTCAGGGCTGCGGGTCATTGTGCAAGATACCTTCCCTGTTCCCCTGTTCCCTGTTCCCTGTTCCCCCCTCTGCCCCATCATCCCTGCCGCGAGTGAGAGGAAGATGCCACTGAAAACATGAAAGAATGACACGTCTCACCCGCCGCTCAACAACACCTGGCTCTGCGACAGGAAGAAAGCGAACAAACAAACAGATGATGTCATTTCCAGGCCGTGTGTGTGTGTGTGTGTGTGTGTGTGTGTGTGTGTGTGCGCGACTGTGTATATGTGTGTGCCACTGATGCCCCTAAAGAATGTTTATTGTGGTTCTTAACGGTTATATTGGATGAGTCTGGTCGACTGTGAGGAAGTTCCTGTTCCAGTCTGGTATAAGATCTGAGATAAGATCACGTTTTATAACATCCAGGTCCGACGTGGTCCCGTCTAACTCAATGGGTAGTCCATGGCATGGACACAGAGAATGTAATGGTAGTCAAGGTGTTGTATTGTATATTTGCAATATATCGGTAGTCTGGCTTACGTGATGGATGACCCACTTATCGCCCTGTCTTCACATCCCAACTTCTTACCCTATGTGCCTGATACGTGTGTGGGTGTGCATGCATATGTGTGTGTGTGTGTGTGTGTGTACGTGTGTGCGTGTGTGTGTGTGGATGTGCATGTGTGTGTGTTCATGCGTGTGTGTGTGTGTGTGTGTGTACATGTGTGTGTGTGTGTGTGCATCTGAGTATGTGTGTGTGGGCGTGCTTGTCCGTGTGTGTGTCGTGTGTGGTGGTGTGTGTGTGTATGTGTGTTGTGCATGTGTGTGGTGGTGTGTTGTGTGTGTGTGTGTGTGTGTGTGTGTGTGCGTGTGTGTGTGTGGATGTGCATGTGTGTGTGTTCATGCGTGTGTGTGTGTGTGTGTGTGTGTGTACATGTGTGGGTGTGTGTGTGTGCATCTGAGTATGTGTGTGTGGCCATGCTTGTCCGTGTGTGTGTCTATGTGTGCGCGTGCGTGTGTGTGCGCATGTATGTGTGTTTGTGCAAGTGTGTATGCGTGGGTGTGTATGTGTGTGCGTGTGTGCATGGATGTGTGTGTGTGTGCATGCGCCCAGATGCGTGCGTGTGTGTGTGTGTGTGTGTGCACTCCCTTCACCAACCCAATAAGCAAAGCCTTGTTTGCCGCATCCATGCCACCTATCTCCCGCGTACATCTGCCGCTATCTCCGATCCGAAGCGACGCAACCTGCCGCCACACACACCTCGTGTCCGGTGGCACACCCCGCTCACCTCGCTCCGCCACCGTCGCCGCGGCTGCCGGCCCGATCTGCAAATAACGCGGCAGAGATAAACTTGTTTTCCTTTCATTTGACCAAGTTTATGTGAACGTCGGCCAGCATATCCTCGCCTACTGTAGCGAGCACAATAGCATTTCTATCAATGTTAAGAGCCAATGACCTTTTAAACTTTAGTGTGGACGTGGCCAGCCTGTGGAGTTTGTAAAAAAGTTTAAATCAAATGAATGAATCCCAACATTTCGTCGACTCGTAAATATAAATTGAAATGAAAGCGGTCGTGTTCACTTGCAGGAAAACATGCAGAACGTATTCCCCAGCTCCAGACAGGCATTCCTGTTGCTCCTTTAAAACAGAAACACATCTACGCACATTTGATAGATGTGTCCTTGTAAGGTGGCGATAGAAAGCGGTTCAGTGGAGTGTACTTAAGATGAATTGCCGCCTGGCTAATAAGCAATGACATTTTCGCAAATTATACCGCAGTGTCAAATATCTAATGTTATATATTTTGGCTTCCACTTGCGGGCGAGATTAGGATGGATTGTGTGCAGAAAATGTGCAATAACATTCGCCCTTAAAGAAAATTAAAATAAATAACAGCACAAATGTTATCTCAGACCGGAGATATTTCCTGTTCCTAGCACTAGACTTCTAAAATCTAAAAACAATTTTTTTCATAGCAGCTAGAATTCACGGTGCAAATCGAGTTCAAGGCAGTTCAGTAAGCAGGTGATCAGAATCAGACACACAGAAGAGAATCCATGAGTCCTCCTCTAAAGAGATGCTTCCCGGGTCTACATGGGATTCCCATTCATCACATTGAGTGGCTCCACCACTTGAATATGACATCCAGGGAGGTGGTGGTTAGTGGTGGTTGGTGGTGGGAGGTTGGTGGGAGGTGGGAGCGGGGAAAGGGGGGGGGGGATGTTGCTTTCAACAACACCAGCCCTGTGAATTTACTTTCCCCCGGCCTCGGCGCGGACAGAGAAATGGGCTGCCTGGCCGCAGAGGACAAGCGTTATCCAATGACGGACGATGAGTCAGGCGGAACCCCGGCCTGAACCCTGCTCCGGAATGTTTCAATCGAGCGAACGAAGCTTCCCACGTGAACAACATCTCGGCGCGCGAGACACAGTGTGGACCGTCTTGCCTGTCTGCGGGGGATGCGGTGGTGATGGAGAGGTGAGGACGTCTTCCAGGTCTTTCTCGCTGTCACCGGACCGTGGTGGTGGTATATCGTTCCCAATGGAGACATTGGGTGTCGCAATAACGTCAAAAACATGTCATGTTTTTAGGTTTTAGATGAGGTTACAGTTGCTCGGGGTTCAGACTTCTCTTCATCTCTCATCCTGGTGTCATGGATGAATGTTTGCTTTGTTGAGTGTCAGGCCTAATAGGCTGCAATAATCTAATAAATCTAATAAATAAATTAACTTTAGCATGTATGTATGAAATGTGTTTCATTCATTTTTGTATGAAACACATTTCCAAAACTGTTTGCCTCGCTTTCTTTCGAAAAATTGCTATCAAACTTGATATTAAACAAACGCACCCACAGCACAGCAGCAAAAAGAGTTTCAATCATTGACCAAAAAATGCACTTTTTCTAAAGGCAGAAACACAACAAAAATAATATGAATATGAAATATGAATATGAATATATCACAGGTCTCTGGCATGTAGCTCATTTTAGCTCCGGGAACGTGCAGCAGCAGCGGCTATGAGTGAAGCCCTGTTAGCGTTTATTAGCGGCGGGCGGCTTGCTTGGTTGGTCAGCGCAGGTGTTAAAGGTCATCCACAGTCCGCCACTCATCAATCACGAGCAGCAGGGAGCCGGGGGACCGGGGGGGGGGCAGGGTGGTGACGAGCCGACGAAAGGCTGGCTGGCTGTTGGCTGGCTGTTGGCTGGCTGGCTGGCTGGCTGGCTTGACACGACTTGGCCCCCTCGTCGCTGCCTTCAGTGCCCTCGCCTCGCCGCTCGCCAACTAGGCAGTGCCTCCGATCCCAGGGGCTGAGAGGCACGCTTGCATAACCGAAAAACGCGACGGCACAAGAAATCAATTCATGGCGGGGGTTTTTTTCCCCGGCGTTTTTATTGGCTTTTTATACGGGATTTATTTATTCATGCGTGACTTCACCCTCACCCTCCTCATCCTCCAATCGGGATATTTGTCTTCGCGGAGGCACGTTATTAGCTCCTCGTTTGTGAATTTGAATTTGAATTTGGTTCCACCTTAAAAAGCGTCCCCCCCTGAAACACGCTGTCGTCTCAAAACGTCTCCACCTTAAAGGGAGCCATTGACCGGGAGCCACCGGGAGCCACTGTTCCCCAGGGGCCCCTATAGAGCTGCTCGCTACAGTAGAAAATCCCTCCTCAGCGTATAGGGAAGGGACCTCGGGTTGCCCCTCACATCTGAGCAGAGGGCTAATGTCGTGACAAACACCTGCAACGGCGACGGACTCAAAGTAAAGGACACAATATGCGGAGATACGCACACGACAGTACGTGGTCAAGGCAGCGCCGCAGTGCTTGCTGGTGGCCACCGGGGGCATTCACGCTACCGAGAGCTGAAGAAGTCTTACTTGACAGTAATATGCTGCAAGAGCTTAGCGGCTATTAACATGGCCTCGCGACAAAGCTCACTTGAGCAACAATTGATTCAGATGAGCCGCTTAGCAGTCATTTCTACGTGAGCGGTTCATGTGCTGGCCGTGGGCACAATAGCATTTCTATCAATGTTAAGAGCCAATGACCTTTTAAACTTTAGTGTGGACGTGGCCAGCCTGTGGAGTTTGTAAAAAAGTTTAAATCAAATGAATGAATCCCAACATTTCGTCGACTCGTAAATATAAATTGAAATGAAAGCGGTCGTGTTCACTTGCAGGAAAACATGCAGAACGTATTCCCCAGCTCCAGACAGGCATTCCTGTTGCTCCTTTAAAACAGAAACACATCTACGCACATTTGATAGATGTGTCCTTGTAAGGTGGCGATAGAAAGCGGTTCAGTGGAGTGTACTTAAGATGAATTGCCGCCCGGCTAATAAGCAATGACATTTTCGCAAATTATACCGCAGTGTCAAATATCTAATGTTATATATTTTGGCTTCCACTTGCGGGCGAGATTAGGATGGATTGTGTGCAGAAAATGTGCAATAACATTCGCC
>PIJE02002950.1:36173-48673 GCA_002895965.2 Coryphaenoides rupestris | reverse complement strand
TGTCTTGTATTTCCACTGTCCCTCCCAGAGAGGGGGGAGGAGTTATAGAGTTTGATGGCAGAGGGGGGAGGAGTTATAGAGTTTGATGGCCACAGGCAGAAAGGACCTCCTGTGGACGTTCTGTGGTGCACCTCGGTAATCTCAGTCTACGGCTGAAGGTGCTCTGGGTCTGACTCCAGTGTGACGTGCAGGCGGATAGGAGGCGTTGTCCATAATACTGAGTAGTTTACTCAGCATCCTCCTCCCAAAACCTCCACCGAAGACTTACTAATAACAAGAATCCTAAAACAAGTAGATAAAGATAGAAAACAAGTTAAAAAGTACAAGATGCTCAGAGCAACTCCGGCAGGCAGTCGCCCGAGACGGCGCCGGATGATCTTACCTCTGTCAGCTATGTCTTACTTTTCTAAATGTTTCTAATCGGTATGCCGTTAAAATAGCTGTTTACGGCAACAGTAAAAGTAGAAAATCCGGTGTGAATGTAATGCAGATAGACTGTGCGGTGGACTGGGTAAATGTACTTTTGATGTGTGTACATTGGTGGACATTGGCTATGCTATGCTGTGCTATGAAATAGTTTTGGTATTTCTACACGCACAGCGCAGCGGTGCTAAATGCCCCATGCGGACCGGGGGGAAAACAAGGCAAGTAATCACATAAACTATAAAAAGAATTTCTAATAAAAGGACTATTCAATATTATGACCCATCCCTACACCAATTTCCGTGCTGATATATTAATTGCACAGTAAAATAGTCACACTCAAGCAATAAAAGCAATAACAGTTGTCTTACTCAACCCCACACACAAAAGAAAAAGAAAATCGAGGTATAACCGAACCGTGGCTCAGAAATCGAGGTCTGAAACGAACCGTGGACTAAACCGTGGACTTAATAAACGAGCGCCGAGGCCCGATTATTCAGACATTAGTTTGTTCGGTCGGTATTCAAATGTCAGTTCAGGATTTGAATGCTTCATAAGTTTTGTATTCGGATGTTAGAGCATTATTCCGAATAAACACTGGAACCACTTTCACCTCGCTGCACAATGAGAATCTGCAAGACTGACAGAGACAGACTTAAATGAACTGGTTGTATAATAGATAAATTGCATGTTTAGGGTTCTGCTCAGGATTTAGTTTTTCATGATGGCAGTTGCAGCCATAGAAATAAGTGGTTGCAGCAAGGTTATAATAATGAATGTATTTAGCAGCTAGTTTAATGTTTTTAACAAGGCCAAAAGACACCATGTGCAAGCCATGTGTCTCCGGAAACGTGAAAGCCGGTGAGTCGATCCAAAAGCAATCCGCAGCATTGCTTCATGATATTGTCGTTTTGCTCTTTTTGTCATCTTGTGTAAAATAACACCGGATAACTGAAGGAAGGAAAAACGATCAGTTGATTAAAAAGGCTCAGATTCAGGCAGGGAGAATATTTAAATATTTGTTTGGAAGACCTAATGATTATCCGAAGCTTGAAACTTGAAATGATGTATTAGGGAGCCCTATTATAAACGACCTTTGTTTTCTCTTCCTCTCACATTACCTTCTCTAACTCGTTTGTGAGTTGTGTGGGAAACTGGGCATGTGTTTGTGTGGACATAAGTGTGTGTGTGTGTGTGTGTGTGTGTGTGTGTGTGTGTGTGCTTGTGTGTGTGTGTGTGTCTCTTTTGTGTGCGATTGATGGGCACTTCTCTGTTAATTTCAGTGGGGCAGAGGAGAGCAAGCGACAGCCAGAGACAGAGCAAGATTGTTTTTTTGTTTATGTAAATTCCGGGGTTGAGATTTTTCATCTCAAAAGCAAATATGAATATATTTAGTTTCCGTCTGAAAGTGCCCATTTCTCCAAACACTCTAAATTCTAACCCATGGTGGGTGGTTGTGCTGTCCTCTGAAAGGAGTGTCTGTTCTAAATGTCTGATGTTTATGTAAAATGTCCAAAAAGTATAATTTAGCTGTGTATGTATTTTGTATTTTATGTTACGTTATTCTTCCTAACTTCCCCGACCTAGATAAGCACCGAGACATTTGCCAACATAACTTTGCTAGCATATATTTTGGCAATCTTTGAAGGCGTCAATCATCAGAAGGCCATGTCATTGGCACGTTTACCAGATTGATTTATCCGACACATTTGGAGTCAAACCCACAATATATAGTTGATGATCTGGATTGAGTTAGGTTGAAATCAGATAATAATCTCATTGATAATCATCATCATCATCAATAATCATAACCGTCTAATCGTATAATCATAACAATCTTAATAATAGTTATTAGCAACGATAAAAACAATTATTAATAAAGTTCACTAGCACTGGCAGGTTTCAACCCAAAAGCAGGACAAGGAGGCAGATAGAATTGCTGATGCAGTTCAGTTTACTTAGTAAACAGGCGGCAAGGTCAAAACCGGGAGATCAGTCACACAGGCAAACAAATCCGACAAGCAGGCGGGCAGGGAATCCGAACGGGGATATCAGTCAATCAGGCAAACAAAGCCGACAAGCAGGCAGGCAGGGATTCTCAGAGGGGCCAGACTACAGGCAAGTGGGGTCAAAACAGGCAGGTCGGGATGCACTTGAATGTGCTCGGCTGCGGGGAAGTTTAGTGTAACACACAACACCGCCTGGCAGAGAAGGAAGGGAAGTGGGCGGGTATTTATACTGAGGGAGCGGAGAGGGGCGGGGCCAACGTCACAAACCTCACAAGGTATCGGCGCAGACAAAAGATGACACGATTCCAACTTTGACCCTGCACGGTACTTTGACGTAGTGATGTGCCAACCAGTACAGCCCAGTACAGTTTACAGTACAGTCCAAATACAAAAATAATTGAATAATAAAGTTTATTTAAGGTGTGTATATATATATATATATATAATATATATGGAAGAGGGGCGGGTCAACGTGTGTGTGTATATATATATATATGTATATATATGTATATATAGGCTACAATAGCTAGTGTTATCTCCCTGGAGTTACTGCATGTCCTCTCTGCCTGACAGAGGTAGAAGTATAATGTCAAGGTGCTGGTGATTTCTTTCATGGCTGCTTAGCCCACAGTGTTGTACTGGACT
Source organism: Coryphaenoides rupestris (assembly GCA_002895965.2). NCBI lineage: Eukaryota > Metazoa > Chordata > Actinopteri > Gadiformes > Macrouridae > Coryphaenoides > Coryphaenoides rupestris. The sequence goes on along the minus strand of PIJE02002950.1, from coordinate 45,596 downwards.
GTCAACTGGTGTCAGCCTCCTTGGCCTCTTTTAAAAATAAGCTGTTTTCGTCCACTAGCCTGCGTGGTGGAAAGTCGTCCGGGCCCCAGATTATTCCTGACACTTTATGGAGAATCCGTGAAGGCGTGAGAAACCCGTGGCTTTGGAGGTTCTGACAGATTCATAGGAGGCTTCCAGGGCACCTTCTATCGGGCCCCTTATTGAAATTGACTTTTCTACTTCTTGACAATCCTGCGCATGGCCTTATGAAACACATGGATTGCCTGGTCGGTCTGTTCACAAAGCAATTTGTGGTTTGTGCGCACAAGGCTCCGCATGTTAGGCGGGAGCTGGAAAGTCGCTTTTGGTCGTGGTTCTGTTATCTTTATTAGTTCTGTTCTGAACACGCTCATGGATTACATTCATAGTTATTGATTGCAAAAATCTAAATGAGTTCTAAATGAGATATCATACCTTAGCTTAGTCCATATTGATTTCCCCCATGGATACACACGCACGTGAAGAGGATATTTTATGATACAGATGTTTTTATCTTTGAATGTTTCATCGTGCCCTATGCTAATGGCACAGCACATCTGTCCACGCCATTGGAGATACACACTCCAATGATTAATGCATTGCAAAGGACTGTTATGAAGGACTGTGCAACATTAAGATGTATGAAGCCGTGCCCTACTCTAAATACATGAGTGTTCACGGGTCCGCATTTAGATTTAGTTTGTGTCCTGTAGCGACAGCAGCACATATTAGTCCTCATATCTTGTGTCTTTCCAAAGATTTATTGTTATTCCCTGGCGGGTAAGGTCTATGATCGCAACATTTACGCAGAGATGCACTGGAAACGTAGACATAAATCTTTCTTTTTTTCTTTTTTTGCTGCATATATCACAGCCTTCCATATCGCCATGACAATATCGCACCTTTTTCGCACATCACATATTTCCTCTATATATCGGGCCAGTCTCAGGAAAGGTTACATCTTTGCTATATATTTTTTAATGAGGCCTACCAGTTGCTGCTGCTGCTGCCAGCTTGCTTCCCTGTGTAATTCATCTCCTGAGCCTGGACTGTGCTTTGAAACAAACTGATCTCTGGCCCTGGACTGCTCACGTAGACCGCGGCTTGAACTGAAATCGATATGTGTTTTCCCCAGTTAGCCTTGAGGAGGAGCTGGATACCAGGTAAAGGTTAGTCTGTTGACACGCATCACCGGGAGAAAAAAAAACACAACACAACCACAACGACAAACTCCCTCCCTGATAAGCACCAGGTGACGGATCCTCCTTGAAGGTTCCGGGGCGTTCCACCCCGAGTTGTCTGCATGTCTCTCTCCCGCAGACTGCATCTCTCTCTCTTTCTCTCTCTCTCTCTCTGTTTGTTCTCCTGATCTATCCTCTAGAAAGGACAATCGACAATCATCCCCCTGTTTTGAAATGTACAGTCTATATACACACATATGCACATATATGCAGTACGCAGACACACACACCAAACAAACCCACGGCATGGTCCTGACCCGCGGCGTGCCTTATACGCCCGTCCACAGAAACAAGCCCCCGTTATCCGTATCCTGGTTAGTGGGGAGCTAAGACACGCCACGGCCAGACCGGGATGGAAGGACTAAGGACCCTGCTTGTCATTAATTTGGTGTCACTGTGATGGTGAGTGCTGGATGCACTCATCACAGCGGCACTGCAGAGCCTGCGTAACGACGCGGCACGAGGGGGGGGGGGGGCGAGGGGGGAAGAATGGATTTTCAACACTCATCCACCTAGCTGCTTATTATTTTGGTTTTCCGGAAGAGCGGCCAAGCTAATATTAGCCACGAGCAGCCTCACAAGTTTTGATGATCCAATTATCTGGCGTGTCTCGCAAGTCGCACATCGGGTTTGCAGCAACACATGTTAGTTAAACGTTCAGCTTTTAGTTTCATCGCAACCATCCCTGACATGAGACACTGCACTTAATATATTATACAGTTATACTGTATGTGCACTTGCAACACATTTGCAATTGTAATTATATTTGTTTTGCATTATATAACTGTGATATTATGCATTAAATACAAATATAGCGTGAATAATGGCGAGTTAAGAGAGATCATCAGAATGATATCATCTCTCTTTCTCCCTTCTCGCACTCTCTTCCTCTCTCTCGCTCTCTCTCTCTGTCTCTCTCCCTTATTGTTGACTGTGTGAGTGAGAGGTGAGGCACAGGGATGGAAATGAGAGACCTCCCGGGGGGGCAGGCAATCGGCAGATGGCTCCGTCCACTCCCCTCACGTGTCCCTGGAGGAGGCTCCAATCATCACAGCACTGACACCAGCGTCTTCATTAACAGCAAATACCACAATCTCACCTCCCTCCCTTCCTCCCTCCCTCCCTCGCTCTCTCCCTCCATCCCTCCCTCCCTCGCTCCCTCCCTCCCTCTCCCCTCCTCCCCCCTCCCCCTCCCTCCTCTCTCCCTCCTCCTCCTCTCCCCCCTCCCTCCTCCCTCTTCCCCCTCCCTCCTCCCTCCCTCTCTCCCTCTCCCTCCCTCCTCCCTCCTCCCTCCCTCCCTCCCTCCCTCTCCCCCTCCCTCCCCCTCCCTCTCTCCCTCCTCCCTTCCTCCCTCCCTCCCTCTCTCCTCCTCTCCTCCTCCCTCTCCTCTCCTCCTCCTCCTCCTCCTCCTCCCTCCTCCTCCCTCCCTCTCCTCCCTCCCTCCCTCTCTCTCTGCTCTCTCTCTCTCTCCTCTCTCTCTCTCTCTCTCTCTCTCTCTTTCTCTCTCTCTCTCCTCTCTCACTCTTCCTCCCCACTCCTCTCTCTCTCTCACCATCTCTCACCCACCAACCACAATACGACATACACACACACACACACACACACACACACACACACACACACACACACACACACACACACACACACACACCCTTTCACTCCCTCCTGTTGCCTCTACCATACCTTCCTCTCATTAGCGTTCTCTCTCTCTCTCTCTCTCTCTCTCTCTCTCTCACCATCTGGTTCTGGCTACCATCGCAGCCAACTGACCTGCTGCATGGCATGATGGGGTTTCCCTCCGGGGGTTGCCGCAGTGGTCTATGACAGGTGTGTGTGTGTGTGTGTGTGTGTGTTGGTGTGTGTATGTGTGTGTCAGGACATGCCAATTTGAGCAGTGTAAAAGGCTGCATCCAGCATGAGATGAACTGGAGGCATTCAAGGACGCTCTCTCTCTCTCTCTCTCTCTCTCGCTCTCGCTCTCTCTCTGTCTCTCTCTGTCTCTCTCCCTCTCACTCTCTCTGTCTCTGTCTCTATCTCTGCTGTCGCTCTCGCTGGCTTTCTCTGTTACTGTTCTCCAACTACAACAACAGCTAGCGTTTGATCCGTCTCTCTAACACATAATCACATGTCTGTTGAGCTTGAACACCTCTGTACAACAGCGACGCCGCAGCCCCTGATGTGCCAGCAAAGTCACGTCTCGTAACACAATCCCCGCCGACGTCTCTCTTGGCTATTTGACACAAAACACACTTGAAGATTTCAAAGACACAACCCCAGAGGCCAAGGAGGCTACGGGAAATGTAGTCTCTTGCAACGAGTCGGCTTACACCTTGGGCACAGCATTTGTGTGTGTGGTTGTGTGTGTATGTGTGCATGCATCTGTGTGCCTGCATGTGGGTGTGTGTGTGTGCGCATGCCCATGTATGTGTGTGTGTGTTTGCTTGCGTGTGTGTGCGTGCCTGTGTATCCTGCGTGTGTGCATATGCTAAATGGGGTATGGAGAAGCATAGCTGTCATAACTTATTACGTCTCATTATGACCGCTCATAAACGCTGCACGGCTCCTCAAAGGGCTGCTCCACCAGCGCTCTCCTAACTTACAAGGAAATGGATAGGATACTACAGCAACGTAACATAACGCAGGACAGGTACACACATACACACACGCACACACACACACACACACACACACACACACACACACACACATAATGAAGAGAGAGAGAGAGATGCGGTCTCCGGCAGAGGGACATTGCAGACGTCTCGGGGTGGAACTGGTGGAGGAGACCACCCCGGAACCTTCAAGGAGGATCCGTCACCTGGTGATTTTTAGGAAGTGCTTACCAGGGAGGGAGTTTGTCGTTCTGTTTGTGTTGTGTTTTTTAACACACAATAACCGCCACCATCAGTTACCGTGATTCTGTCCGTGCGCTGCAGTACTTTTCGGTGTTTTCCTGTTCCAGCTAGCATACGGTATATGTATGCGCTATAGATGAGGGAAGTTAATGTAACATTGATGATCAATTAATGGCTGAATTTGGTCAATCGTGAACTCGATCGAGCTAATTAAATACGAATACTTAATTAGTCCAATGATTTGCATCACTTCACATCGTTTTCTTCAGAGAGCGAGTGAGGAAATGGCATCAATACCCGTCAAACGTCCACATATCAGGATCTGTAGCTGACGGTTTGCATATAGAAACCAAGCCACAGTCTGACCCTGTGAAGACGGCGGCTCCGACAGCAGCTTCTGGCGGCCTATCGGGGGATGGGCACCTTCAGGCCTCTTCCTACGTCTCTCTTTCTCAGACGGTCACATGGCTGCCACTTGGGATTTGTGTTCATCCGCTGCCTCATGAAACCTCGTGACAGCTTACCCGGGTCCCGGCGAGTTGCAGAGGGCAACCATGCCTTTGGGTTCAGACACCACCAGAGGAAGATCTGTGTGGGCGTGGGTCTCCATATGCAGAGGAAGGGAGAGAAAAAAAAGCCAGTTTATCAAGAGATATGTTGTGGACTAGCGTGGTTTAGCATTTTTATGTTTTGTGTTGACCTAATCTATAAAACGTTGGTGTATAATGCCCAAAACAAAAACGAGATCTGGTCTGTATTTTTTAATTGTATCTCATTTTTTTCTAATCATTTCCCTGTTTGATGAAGCGTAACCTGACAGAACGTCGGCTGTGCTGTGACTGCTTTGCTGTTTGGCCCTCTGCAACAAGGGGAGTGATTACACACAGAGGAGGAGACTGAGATACTTGAGATTAGAAATCATTAGTTCTTTCTACCCAGCGAGCCTTTAGTCCAACGGGCAGGATAACAGGGTCAGCTGACAGCAGAACCAACACATCGGCCTCATTAAGACAACCGGGCTGATCTCACCAGAATCAGGAAATCAAAACACTACGAAAATTGTGGCCTGTGGTATATAGTGAATGGGGCTAATCCTATGCTTTTATCACATGCTCATAACATATATTTTATTAACCTCATGTGCATTTGTACATGACTCACACATGCCGATTTCTATATGTGTGTGTGTGTGTGTGAGGACGTGTGTGTGTCAATGGGAGAGCCAACCCGGCGGTATTAATGACTATTAATAATGTAGGCCTAATTGTGTTCCTGCGGTGGTTTGTAAACAGTCTATCAATGGCACTCATGAGACTGGTGTGGCTGGCAGGGGGGAGATGGGAGCATGGAGAGAGAGAGAGAGGGGGGCCGGGCCAGGCCAGTTGAGGGAAGGCGGAGGAGGTGACGGTAGTCTGTCTGACTATCAAGACGTTATCATCCGATGTCCTGTGTCTCTGAGATTCCAGCCAAAGAGGGGGAACGGGGGGGGCGGGGGGGGGGGCGGTGGGACGAGCGGAGCATGTGATGGCGCTCTTCCGCCCTGCTTGTTCTGATGGATAGCAGGATGGAGTGGGGGAGAGAGGTTAGAGAAGGATGATTGGAAAAAGATGGAGGGATGCGGAGAGCTGTCTGTCTCACTACACAACTCTTATCCGAGGACACAGGGGGAGGGCGTTGTTGTTGTTTGTTGTTGTTGTTGTTGTTTTGGTCGTAGCAATGGCTGCATCTGCTCTCTGTCCGCGTAGAGATCTGAGTACAATGATCAAATCGAGCTCGTATAGTTGACAAAATGATGTCACTCTGAGCTCATCTGTTATTGTGAGGAGCATTTATGTGATTTTCGAAAGGCAAGGGTGCTTCACTGCAGATTGGTAGCATAGTGAATGGAGATTGGGGGCTTTTAGGCTCCACTATAGACAAACCTCAGGGCTCTGATAAAACATGAAAACATAGGTTGCCATATGCATGGTCTATCTGAATCTGATCTGTGTGAAATGTGAAAATCCCCAGGCACTGGAACCACTGCTTCTAGTGTAATGCATTATTTCTATAGACCTCTACCTCTAAAATTGATGTCATTATCTTTGTCTCCCATTATTTTGGCCCCTTTGTCAAATTACGCTCCCTGCACCATCGTAGTTTCCCTAACAAGGTTGATTGACCCGTCCGTAAAGCAGGAGGCAGCAAATGAGAGATCAAACTGTGCCTGGCTCCTGTGCTGCGCTCCGTGTGAACCGTGCCCTTGGTAGCCCGCTACTTTCCCTTGTTTGAATGGCTGCCGGGATAAGAGGGTTGATGCCGCCGCTGACCTCGACGGACGAGAAAGCAGCACAACAGTCTGGTTCACACACTCGCAGACAATCAAAGCAAACACACACACATGCTGAGACACATATGTGTACACACACGCACAAACACACACACAAACACACAGCGTTCACGAAGGCTGCGACCCGTAGACAGCACACATTTTGAGGCAATCGTTTAGATTTTTGTGCAACCTGTGGGCGGACTCAGACCCTAATTGGCTCATTTATCTTGTTGCATCGTGGGAGGTTGTGACCAAGCGACACTGTGAAAATCAATGGGGGCTGTGTATTAGTTGTGTGTAAATAAATGTGAGGATGAGAGTCTCTGCATCTGCGGTGAATGCAAGTCACAGTCATGCCTGTGTGTTACAAGGCTGATGTGGAAGAGACTAGCGTGCTGTCACCCTGGCCTTCAGGTGGTTGGTGTGTTGGGTGAATGTGTCGCAGTGTTTGGTCCCATGAATGTCTGCCAGAGAGCATAAGCGGAAGTGACGTTCTGCTTTTTCGGTCTCTGCTAGAGTAATAGAGAGCATATAGCGTAAAGAGCGTGAAGCGTAAATCTTTGAGATTACCAGTTGAATTCACAAATTCAAAGATTTAATATTCATGTGTTTTTCACATAGACTGGAGCAAGTTGGCCATTTATGTGCCAAATATGGATTGTTTCTGTTGCTGGTTGCAAAGAACGGCAACGCTCTGTAGAATGCAATCTACACCCTCATGACATGTAAGCCAATGGGTGACATCACAGACGCTACACATCTATATTATTTAGAGTCTATGGGTGAATCACATTCCATTTGCCATCGCATTTTGGCATTGAAAAAGACATTTTTGAGGATACTTTTTATATGCTTTTGAAAGGTGAGCATTGTGTCCAAACTGACACAAGGTTGATGAATCCAATGGTTTGAGTGATGGGGAAGCCCCCAAGGCTTAATGTGAATCAAATTTCTGACAAGCGTCAGTCATCAATCATCTACATTTGAGAAATTAAGTACTGACTAGAAGCAACTCCATAGCTTTTGATACTATCACCCAACAGAGGCATGTCGCACACAAAGAGCAGAGGACCAAAGACTGACCCTTGGGGAACACCACCGCTTAGGTTGCCGGGTCCAAAGGTCGAGTCTTCCTGAAGAACACGTTTGATCTCATCTGTTCTACTCTCCTCTAATGTGCCTCTTCCTTTCCTCTCCACGTCTCCTTTCCATTATAGCAGTGAGCGATGACCTGGACCTTGGAATTGCAGCCATAAAGCACACTTTACTGCAGACAGAAGAAAAAAAACACTTTGTTTTTATTCGTTTATGTGTGGCTCTCAGAAGGAAACCGGACGATTTTATACACACTCTAGCTCCAGAGTTCTTTAAGTCTCGCCGTTAGACTCATAGTTTGGTCTCTTTGGTCATATATCTCTACCGATGGCTTTCCCATCCCCCCCCCCTCCCCTTTCAACACAATTGTTTCAGAGCAAAAGAGAGGGTTCCACGGTGAGCTGCATCAGAACATGTCGGATGGATTGATGTTATGCTAATCACAAATCTTTTTTTGTTCTCTCCTGTTGACACTCCATATATCTCCTCTCTCATCATGCATCTGCTGGTTGGCTTTGATGCTGCATGTGGGCGTTTGGCTTCGTCTCCTCTCCTGCTCCTCCTCCTCCTCCTCCTCCTCCTCCTCCTCCTCCTCCAGGTGAGTTGCATTCTCCCCCCAACATAAAGTCCGCTGGTGAACAGTCACACTCTGAAGTGACTGAAGTCGAAATTACAATGCATCAGCATAAACGTACATACAGTACATAGAGATGCTTAGCTTATGCATTAATACTGCCGGTCTGCACACCAGACCAGGCATTGCACATCTCCTCAGCAGAGCTGTATGGGGTCAGATCATTCTCACTGTTAATCCATGCACACAGATGCATTCACATATGTATTTTCGGGATTTATAAATGCATCTCTCCACAAAAATATCTTTCAATGTGCACACAAAAATATTGGTTGTTGTTTATAAATATAGAAGAGATCCACAAATAAATTCATTTACATATGTTTTGATGATGTTACATTTATATGCAATCTGTTGAACCTTCTTCTTCAACTCATTTTTTAAGACTCCCCTGCAGTGGCTTGATTCACAAAATGCATTTCTTTCAACAGGGAACTATTTGTAGCCACTCAGATGTTTCTTTCAATTTCAGCCAATCACATAGGCAGAGATTGGAGGGTATGATTTATTGTGATCACATAGCGTTACGTACTTGAGTCCCTTCTGGAGACATAAGGACTTAATATATATATATATATATATATATATTTATATTTGTATTATGCTCAACATGGTGTCTGGTAGTGGCACTCCAAGTGTAAATGAAACTTAACATATTTAGCTTGTCACCCCCTTGTCGCAAGTCATGATGTATGTTCTTGAAATATGAATGATTGGTTTTGCCAAGTTTTGACGTTAGCTCAGTTAGTGACTCACGCATGTGAAACCTGCTGAGTCGGTGTAATTGTGTCGTGTAGCTATAGCTACACAGCTAGCGAGATCTAGGGCATTTGGGCAGACGCTTTGGTCCAAAGCAACTGACAATACATAAAGATAAATATACAGTAACATTTTAAGCTCTCAAATTGTCGTCTTCTCAAACTCTCCGTATTTGTGTTCCATTTCGAGCTCCATTCTTGGCACACCCCCCTGTCCTCAAAGAGCCCCCAAATGACCAAGTAACTCCTACAAATCACATTCAAACACGTTGAAACGGCGGACGTTGCACAGCCCCGTGCTGTTGAACCTGGTCATAAAGCACCTTTACAATGTGTGTACCACGTGTCAAAGTGTCCTCGTAAAGTCTTTACTGCTGTTGGGGGGGGGGGGGGGGGCACTCTCTTTATGATTTCGATCCCCCCGACGTTCCTTCAGCGATAAGAGGCTGCCTTTAATCACCAGCAAATACGACACTGGGAGGGTGAAGTTCCCCGGCTTTAACCTGCGATG
>PIJE02002950.1:0-30000 GCA_002895965.2 Coryphaenoides rupestris | reverse complement strand
TTTACTCAAGTACGCAGCTAGCCCAGCTAGCGCCGGCCCGTACCTTCTTTTAATAGCACTTTGGACCACAAGGGGCGATACCCTCAGGTCAACATTAGAGGATGAAGAAGTAGCACAGCCCACGGGGTGTATTCTAACCTCCTGTCAATCAATGTCAAAAGTACTCACACAGATTCACTGTAAACGGTGAGCTTTACATGATATTCAATCGGATGATGTATTGGGGGTGCCCTCTATTTTGTGGAGGACTGATTCAACTCGATCTGAGTTGGCCGAATCGCACACATTCCCCCCTCCTCGAACTCTCCTCTCCTCAACTCCTCGCCTCATAAGATCCTTATATCCTTAAAGCGTACAGCACTCCTCCCTGCACGCTTTGTGTTTATTCTTTAACCAACAACGTTCTTATTAATTATTCCATTCATTTACAAATCCAATTTGCCACTGTCTGCGTGGCCGGACCGGGGGTGTGTAGGCTAAGTAAATTAATAGCAAGACAAACAAACGTAAAAGCTTCCCAAATTGGTGATTATATTATGGAAAAGAGAGAGAGCGCTTGCCAGAGAGAGAGAGAGAGAGAGAGTGTTTGTGTGAGAGAGAGAGAGAGAGAGAGAGGGGGAGACTAATATGCACAAAGGAAAGCTTAACGGTCTTCGATAGCAGCAGAGGAGATAATCACGTTTTCATGGTTCCAGGGGGAGGGGGAAATGAAAAGAGCACGTGATGGGACGGATAAGAAAACGAATGAAAAGCAGTTTGCCTTGTTTTTTCCCCACGCCGGACAGAAGAAGAAGAAGAAGAAGTCTCCAGATGTGTTGGTGGTGATGTCGCCTCTTTCTTCCTTAACGACCACCGTATCATTTAATGCAGTGTTCTGGTCAAAGTGTTATCTCCTCCAGAATTGCTGTGACAGTAACTTTTAAATGAGCACTGATCACACACACACACGCACACACGCACACAAACGTAGTCGAAGCCTCGTAAAAGATTCCAGCAGTTTCCAACCCCGCAAGACAACCGTCGTCTCTCTTTAATTAGAGAGATGGTGATGGTGAGGGGGGGGAGCTGTATACATCCAAATGAGCGCTGATGAATTATGCACAGCCGCGCCGCGATAAATTAGTTTAAACACTGAGCCTCCAGGCGAGCCGCTGGACCCAACTCGGCCAACTCTTCCCTCCTGAGCCGTGGACCTTCGGGGCCGTCACTCAAAGTCCCCTCGAGGCTGGCCGTGAGGAATACCGATTGCGTGCCCTACGTTCGTCGGCCGTGACCTTTGAGTCCTTCTACTGCTGCCGGTTCTTGGAGATTCTGCGGCCGTAGACTCTTCACGGAGTAACAACCACCCTGGTGGACGACGTGTGTACAGTATGTGTGTATGTGCATGCGTGCAAGTGTGAGTATGTGCATTTGTGTATGTAAACTATATGGTCAAAAGTCAGTGGACACCCCTACTAATTATTGAGTTCAGGTGTTTCAGCCACACCCATTGCTAACAGGTGCATAAAATCAAGCACATAGCCATGAAATCTCCACAGACAAACATTTACAATTCAGAATGGTTCGTAAAGAGCTCAGTGACTTTGTCATAGGATGCCATCTTTGCCACAAGTCAGTTCGTGACATTCCTGGCCTACTAGATGTGCCTCGGTCAACCGTAAGTGCTATTATTGTGAAGTGGAAGCGCCTAGGAGCAACAACAGCTCGGCCACGAAGTGGTAGACGACGCAAACTCACAGAGTAGGGCCGACGAGTGCTGAAGCGTGTAGCGTGTAAAAATCACCTATCATCTGCTGTATCCAGTGATAGGAGGTAACGAAGTACAAATACTTTGTTACTGTACTTAACACTCACATGTGTGTGTGTTACAACTACTATGTATAATGTGTCAGTAAACATCATACTATGGCAAAAGAGTCTAAAAGTTTCTTTTTAAAAGTTTTTTTTACACTTTATTTGGCGGGACTTGGCCGGTGGGCGTACAATTAAGCGATTTCACATTGACACACACACAAGACTAAAACAATTATGGCGACTGCAAAAAAGACAGCAGGTGGTGAGTTGCCGGAGGAGCGGACTTGCGGATCAATTGTGTGGAAATACTTCACAAAAGATTAAGCAAATAACACAGTGATCTGCAAAATATGCAAATCAGTCCTTAAGTATAACAAAGGTACAAGCGTCATGCACGGACATCTCAAGCGGCATCCACTAGCTAGCAGCAGTGAAAGGAAGATCGACAATCCTCCTGTTCAGACGTCAATGATAAACTTTACCAAACGGCCTGCTTTAACGGACAAGAAAGGACACCAGATCACCGATTTGCTGGTGAATGTAATTGTCAAAGACATCAGACCTTTGGCGGCAGTACACGGGGAAGGCTTCAGAGAAATGCTGAATTTTTTTGAACCAGGCTACACTGTCCCGTCTTATGCTACACTGTGGTCTACCGTCACGCGTCAGTATGACACCCTGCGAGAGAGCATTGAGAAGGAGATGAAGGGCAGGAGTGTGTCGCTAACAACCGACCTGTGGACATCTTCCACCATGGAGCCTTACATTACAGTAACTGCTCATTACATTAATATAGACACGTGGAAGCTGCATACCTCTGTCATGACAGAGCGACATACAGCTGTCAACATTGCGGATCGTCTGTCTAAAACGATCAAGGAATGGGACCTACTGGCCTTTTGCACAGTCCACGATAACGCCAGCAACATGAACCTGGCCATGGAGCTGTGTGAGCTGTTTCCAGAAGATCTAGGATGCACCGGGCACACTCTACAGTTGGCAATAAAGGCTGGTTTAGTCCTACCTGATATTGCACTCAGCTCTGGCAACTTTGCACCCTGAAGAAACGGCAGGAACAGCTGGGCACCAACCCCAATAAACTCCGGTTCGGTGGAATTCCACATTCAACATGCTCGAGCGGCTGTTTGCGCAGAGGATACCCGTGCTGTCCGTCCTCGCGGATGAAACAGTCACAAAGCCAAGTGTCCAGAAGTCACTGACCATGCGAGCGTCACAGTGGGAGCTGGTGGAACAGCTGATTCCCGTGCTACGACCCCTGGCAAAGGCTACCAAAGTGATGTGTGGCGAGTTGCATGTTGGGCTGTCTTTCATCTATCCCGTGATTTTCAACGTGATCAACACCACCCTGTGTGTCCAGGAATCAGACCTGGGTGCGATTCGCTCTTTCAAGACCACTGTGCGACAACAGCTGGAAACTCGCTTCAAACTGGAGTCCGATGGCCTGGCAGAATCCATCCCCATAGTGGCCTGCATGCTAGACCCCCGCTTCAAGCATCTCAAATTCCTCCCAGAGGGCACGAGAGACGACGCGCGAGACCACCTGCATCGGCTGCTGCGAGATGAGAGGGAACCGTCTGCAGCTACAGGTAGATCTGGGCCAGCATTAAACCAGACTATTAATCCAGTTTGTCCAGACCGTGAAATTATTGTTGTCTTTGTCATGATAGCCTACAGTTTAATACAGGCTAGCTTTAAGCAACAGCTCGAGATGCTATTGAAAATGTACTTACAATTTATTTAATATGGCTCCTGTATGGGAAACTGAGCGTTATTAATTATCACTGCAGGTGAAAAAGAGTATGCCCAAGCTGGTGACGCTGTTGACGATGGAGCTGAGCCGGTGGTGAAAAAAAAACAGGCTGGAGAGTGACTTTGAGCAACTTTTCGGACCCCACTATGAAAGCGGGAGTAAAGAGGGTCGCTCCACTGCAGCCGAGGAGGTCCGTGATTATTTGTCAACACCGCACATTCCCACGATGGAAAACCCACTGAAGTGGTGGCCCCGCAGCCAGGACCAGCTCCCTCGATTGGCGAAGCTGGCTCATCTTTTTACATGCAAACCAGCAGCGCAAGGCAGAGACTGCGCAAGAGGATTTTGACAGCCAGTAGGCTAGACTGTCCCTTTAGTCTAGTCTAGGCTACCTCGGTGTGTTTTGAATTAAATTTTTATTGTAAGCTTAAGTTGACCTTTTATTGGATAGAGTTGGTGGTGTGCAATTAAAGCCTTGCATTTTCATATATTTTCGTTAAATAATATAAGGCATGTTACTGTTACTGTATTTTTTGTAGACAGACCTGAATCTGCACTAAACTAAGTGATTCATGTATACAGAGATCTCAATACAAGTTGATATTTTTTGGACAGCTCATTCTGTCTCTGTGTTTTTTGCGTGCGTGTGTATGTGATGACGTCATCAACGACGCGTCGACTTTATTGATAGAAAAGTCGACTTGAAAAAATCTGAAGTCGTGCAACCCCTACTACAGAGTACCAAACTGCCTCTGGAAGCACCATCAGCACAAGAACTGTGCGTCGGGAGCTTCATGGAATGGGTTTCCATGGCCGATCAGCTGCACACAAGCCTCACATCACCATGCGCAATGCCAAGCGTCGGTTGGAGTGGTGTAAAGCACGCCGCAACTGGACTCTGGAGCAGTGGAAACGTGTTCTTTGGAGTGATGAATCACGCTTCACTATCTGGCAGTCTGATGGACGAATCTGGGTTTGACGGATGCCAGGAGAACGTTACCTTCCGGAATGCATAGTGCCTACTGTAAAGTTTGGTGGAGGAGGGATAATGGTCTGGGGCTGTTTCTCAGGGTTTGGGCTAGGCCCCTTAGTTCCAGTGAAGGGTATGTTTAATGCTACAGGATATGAAGACATCTTAGCCAATTGGGCGCTTCCAACTTTGTGGCAACAGTTTGGGGAAGGCCCTTTGCTGTTCCAGCATGACTGTGCCCCTGTGCACAAAGCAAGGTCCATAAAGACATGGTTAGACGAGTTTGGTGTGGAGGAACTCGATTGGCCTGCACAGAGCCCTGACCTCAACCCCATTGAACACCTTTGGGAGGAATTAGAATGCCGATTGCGAGCCAGGCCTTCTCGTCCAACATCAGTGCCTGACCTCACAAATGCTCTTTTGGCTGAATGGGCACAAATTCCCACAGACACACTCCAAAATCTTGTGGAAGCCTTCCCAGAAGAGTGGCAGCTGTCATAGCCGGCAAAGAGTGGCGTCAAACGCGCGTGGCGTCAAACTCACATCAGACTTTGTGGCAACAGCCAGGATCGAGGAGAACCTGCAGAATGTGCTGCAGGCAGTTGAGCATGACCGCTCTAAACAGCCAAATCTGTACCACTGCAAGCACAAGCTGGACCAGGACTCTTGAGACATCCTAAAAACAATTTCAATGTTGTTCTTTTTGTTCTTAAATTTTTGAAAATGTGTTTTTTGAAAATAAATGTTCTCAAAAACAATTTCTTGCATTTTTTTTAAAATTGCCTAGGAAAACACCCAAAACGGCCCATTTTCATATTCTTCACATGCTGTTCCACCTCTAAATCTCAATGAATTGTCCCAAAACTTTGCAAAAGTCATTTTTATGTGTGTCCGAAGAACATGCAACCCCAGACTGTTTGATATGTTGAAATTTAATTTTTGCATTGTAATTTGATGCACCCTAACCTGGACTCTACATAACCCCCCTCCTTAACAAGAGACTCAAGACCCACCTGAATCTCCACAGACAAACATTTACAATTCAGAATGGTTCGTAAAGAGCTCAGTGACTTTGAACGCGGCACTGTCATAGGATGCCATCTTTGCCACAAGTCAGTTTCTGCCCTACTAGATGTGCCCCGGTCAACCGTAAGTGCTATTATTGTGAAGTGGAAGCGCCTAGGAGCAACAACAGCTCGGCCACGAAGTGGTAGACCACGCAAACTCACAGAGTAGGGCCGACGAGTGCTGAAGCGTGTAGCGTGTAAAAATCACCTATCATCTGCTGTATCCAGTGATAGGAGGTAACGAAGTACAAATACTTTGTTACTGTACTTAACACTCACATGTGTGTGTGTTACAACTACTATGTATAATGTGTCAGTAAACATCATACTATGACAAAAGAGTCTAAAAGTTTCTTTTTAAAAGTTTTTTTTACACTTTACATTTGGCGGGACTTGGCACAAATGCGGTGGCCGGTACAATTAAGCGATTTCACATTGACACACACACAAGACTAAAACAATTATGGCGACTGCAAAAAAGACAGCAGGTGGTGAGTTGCCGGAGGAGCGGACTTGCGGATCAATTGTGTGGAAATAACACAGTGATCTGCAAAATATGCAAATCAGTCCTTAAGCATAACAAAAGTACAAGCGTCATGCACGGACATCTCAAGCGGCATCCGCTAGCTAGCAGCAGTGAAAGGAAGATCGACAATCCTCCTGTTCAGACGTCAATGATAAACTTTACCAAACGGCCTGCTTTAACGGACAAGAAACGACACCAGATCACCGATTTGCTGGTGAATGTAATTGTCAAAGACATCAGACCTTTGGCGGCAGTACACGGGGGAAGGCTTCAGAGAAATGCTGAATTTTTTTGAACCAGGCTACACTGTCCCGTCTTATGCTACACTGTGGTCTACCGCGCGTCAAATTGGCACAAACACAAGAGAGGAGGTTGGGATGATGTACAACCCATTTCAAGACAGAGACTCTTGGTAAACGTTTACATCATCCACCGAAACACATTTAGATTATGCATTAAAGCCGTGAAGTGTAATTAAACGAAGGCCATTTTTGGACAGAATCGCAGCACAAACCCGACCTCTCGCCCCCGGAACGTCTGTCTACCTTCAGACACGACGCCTGCGACACGATGTACGACAGATACAGAGCAAAAGCGGTCCCGGTTCCTCAACCCGCTGGAATACTAAAGCCTCTGGATTCACTGGCAGCGCGTTGCGTGGTAACACAGCAGCCACACAGCTTCTCTCCCTAAACCTAAAGGTGCCGTTGTTGTTGTTGTTGTTGTTGTTGTTGCCGTGGCGGTGGTGGTGGTCGGGTGGAGTCATTACCCGCCGCAGCAGAAGGCAACCAGCGAGCCCCGGGGAGCAGAGACCACCCCCCACCACCCCCATCACCCCCATACTCCTTCATGTAATCAATGAGAGGCCCTCCTCACCCTTGTGGCCTCTTAGCCACACGGCAGCAACGGGGAAGATAGCAGGAGTACAGCTAAACATTCATAAAACACCGAGAAAAAGTACATTTGTGGAAGAGTATTGCATGTGACGGCACTAAGTAGTAGCATTTTTACCACCGGGTGTGAGTGTTGTGTGAATGTGTTTAGCCATTGCAAGCCATTTAAAAAGAGTCACGTGACTAAAATGGTCACAATGGCGTGACATAGTGACATCACAAGTGGCCGTGTACACCCAGGTGTATGCTGACTAGATCAAGTCTACCAAGCCTACCCAGTGGACTGTATCTATCTATCTATCACGTCGACTTGTGATGCCACTACGCCACACTGACAATTTTAATCGCAAGACAACTTTGAAATGACTTTTAAATGCTTGAGATTCCGAGGCCTTACTCTCTGACATGACACACTGGGAAGGACGCCTTGCCTTGATATACACACGCGCACAAAAGCCGGGCTCACCTGGCAGCGTTCAAGGGCATCCTTCAAATGGTCACAGAACGTTTGGAAACAAAATGGAGGCGGGTAAATACATCGCTAATATGTAACTAGTGCCATGGAATGTAGCTTGAGCTGTTCTGCATTTTTGTGTGCGTGTGTGTGCAAGGGTGTGTGTGTACAGTATGTGTGTATGTGCATGCGTGCAAGTGTGAGTATGTGCATTTGTGTATGTAAACTATATGGTCAAAAGTCAGTGGACACCCCTACTAATTATTGAGTTCAGGTGTTTCAAGCCACCCAGCTAGGGTGCATCAAAATACACAATTCCAGCATATTGATCGGTCTGGGTGCTCAAAGTGTTACCATTCATGCAAAAACAATAAATGCAAAATATTTTTGCGATACGTGGTGATCTAGAGGTGGAACGGCACATCAGCTTTTATGGCAAAAGGGGGTAACCGGCACCCATTGAGGAGCCATGATAAAGTGGTTCATTTTTGATGTCGTTCTCTGGTGCCATCACTTTGGGCTTTGGTTTCAATGTTTTGTTTCAAGAAGAAGAAGAAGAAGAAGAAGAAACAAAGCCATGTTGCCAGCATCACCAATGCCGATGCCATCATCACTGGCGCCAAGCTGCCAAGTGGTCGCCAGAATTTGCGGTGCATGATGTACAACTGTGACGCACAACTGCATGCCAAGCGACCAGTTTTGAACGGAGCCTTGTCACGGTTTCAGGCGGCCAAGGTCGTTTTGGAGCAGGTGCGGCCATTTTATGGGAAGGACAATATCCCAATGGTGAGCGATCGTCAAGCATGCGACAAGATGGTGGCACTTCTCGACGGCTAACAACAAGTTGTGGCACATTCCGCAGGCCAGGCGCTCCAGTGAGGCTACAGCTCGACTGGTGGATGCAACGCAGGCATACCTAACCAAAGATCAGCAGGAATGACTGCGACATCCAGCATGGCCCATTGTCCCGCTACATTCCTGACGAGGCCGAACCACCGCTCCTGGCAAGTTGCGTGCTGAACTCATTGCGTGCACTGCAGGAGTGCTCGACTACAAGCGAGGCGACTACCGAGAGTTTGTGCAGCTGTGTCTTGTGTATCTGGGTGCAGTCGGTGCAGCACACACTCCAGTTACCTTCCAACGGCCAGGAGCACTGCACAAGGCGCGGTGGATGGCCAAGCTGCTCTACACTCTCAAGCTGGCCTTGATGGAGCAGCACATTGCGTTTCTTCCTCAGGGGACCATCACTACGTGGCAGCAGGTGCTGAAGATTCAGGCGTTTGCCAACTTCATTAAGCACATCTACGCAACGTGGTGGCTGACCTGCGACACGGCCGTAGATGCCACATGGAATGACCTCACACTCTACCACAACCTGTTACGCGTACAAGTCTGTTGACGAGGGCATTGCAGCATCAGCGATCAAGGCACTGGAGTGGCACCTATGGTACCTGACAGGCGAGATGCTGCCCCTGGCACTCTTCAGTGCCAGTTGGCGAGCACTTGCAGATGCCATCTTAGAGCACAAGCCGGCTGACCTCACCCATTTGAGCCCACAGCTCTGTTTTGGCACTGGCTTGAGCGTGGCGTCAAACGCGCGGCGTCAAACTCACATCAGACTTTGTGGCAACAGCCAGGATCGAGGAGAACCTGCAGAATGTGCTGCAGGCAGTTGAGCATGACCGCTCTAAACAGCCAAATCTGCACCACTGCAAGCACAAGCTGGACCAGGAATCTCTTGAGACATCCTAAAAACAATTTCAATGTTGTTCTTTTTGTTCTTAAATTTTTGAAAATGTGTTTTTTGAAAATAAATGTTCTCAAAAACAAATTCTTGCATTTTTTTTTAAAATTGCCTAGGAAACACCCAAAACGGCCCATTTTCATATTCTTCACATGCTGTTCCACCTCTAAATCTCAATGAATTGTCCCAAAAACTTTGCAAAAGTCATTTTTATGTGTGTCGAAGAACATGCAACCCCAGACTGTTTGATATGTTGAAATTTAATTTTTGCATTGTAATTTGATGCACCCTTCAGCCACACCCATTGCTAACAGGTGCATACAATCAAGCACATAGCCATGAAATCTCCACAGACAAACATTTACAATTCAGAATGGTTCGTAAAGAGCTCAGTGACTTTGTCATAGGATGCCATCTTTGCCACAAGTCAGTTCGTGAAATTTCTGCCCTACTAGATGTGCCTCGGTCAACCGTAAGTGCTATTATTGTGAAGTGGAAGTGCCGAGGAGCAACAACAGCTCGACCACGAAGTGGTAGACCACACAATCTCACAGAGTAGGGCCGACGAGCGCTGAAGTGTGTAGCGTGTAAAAATCACCTATCATCTGCTGTATCCAGTGATAGGAGGTAACGAAGTACAAATACTTTGTTACTGTACTTAACACTCACATGTGTGTGTGTTTACAACTACTATGTATAATGTGTCAGTAAACATCATACTATGGCAAAAGAGTCTAAAAGTTTCTTTTTAAAAGTTTTTTTTACACTTTATTTGGCGGGACTTGGCCGGTGGGCGTACAATTAAGCGATTTCACATTGACACACACACAAGACTAAACAATTATGGCGACTGCAAAAAAGACAGCAGGTGGTGAGTTGCCGGAGGAGCGGACTTGCGGATCAATTGTGTGGAAATAACACAGTGATCTGCAAAATATGCAAATCAGTCCTTAAGCATAACAAAAGTACAAGCGTCATGCACGGACATCTCAAGCGGCATCCACTAGCTAGCAGCAGTGAAAGGAAGATCGACAATCCTCCTGTTCAGACGTCAATGATAAACTTTACCAAACGGCCTGCTTTAACGGACAAGAACGACACCAGATCACCGATTTGCTGGTGAATGTAATTGTCAAAGACATCAGACCTTTGGCGGCAGTACACGGGGAAGGCTTCAGAGAAATGCTGATTTTTTTTGAACCAGGCTACACTGTCCCGTCTTATGCTACACTGTGGTCTACCGTCACGCGTCAGTATGACACCCTGCGAGAGAGCATTGAGAAGGAGATGAAAGGCAGGAGTGTGTCGCTAACAACCGACCTGTGGACATCTTCCACCATGGAGCCTTACATTACAGTAACTGCTCATTACATTAATATAGACACGCGGAAGCTGCATACCTCTGTCATGACAGAGCGACATACAGCTGTCAACATTGCGGATCGTCTGTCTAAAACGATCAAGGAATGGGACCTACTGGCCTTTTGCACAGTCCACGATAACGCCAGCAACATGAACCTGGCCATGGAGCTGTGTGAGCTGTTTCCAGAAGATCTAGGATGCACCGGGCACACTCTACAGTTGGCAATAAAGGCTGGTTTAGTCCTACCTGATATTGCAAAGGCCATCGATGCAGCAAGGCGTGTGGTCATTTTCGTCACTCAGCTCTGGCAACTTTGCGCCCTGAAGAAACGGCAGGAACAGCTGGGCACCAACCCCAATAAACTCCGGTTCGGTGGAATTCCACATTCAACATGCTCGAGCGGCTGTTTGCGCAGAGGATACCCGTGCTGTCCGTCCTCGCGGATGAAACAGTCACAAAGCCAAGTGTCCAGAAGTCACTGACCATGGGCTGTCTTTCATCTATCCATGATTTTCAACGTGATCAACACCACCCTGTGTGTCCAGGAATCAGACCTGGGTGCGATTCGCTCTTTCAAGACCACTGTGCGACGACAGCTGGAAACTCGCTTCAAACTGGAGTCCGATGGCTGGCAGAATCCATCCCCATAGTGGCCTGCATGCTAGACCCCGCTTCAAGCATCTCAAATTCCTCCCAGAGGGCACGAGAGACGACGCGCGAGACCACCTGCATCGGCTGCTGCGAGATGAGAGTGAACCGTCTGCAGCTACAGGTAGGTCTGGGCCAGCATTAAACCAGACTATTAATCCAGTTTGTCCAGACCGTGAAATTATTGTTGTCTTTGTCATGATAGCCTACAGTTTAATACAGGCTAGCTTTAAGCAACAGCTCGAGATGCTATTGAAAATGTATTGCCAATTTATTTAATATGGCTCCTGTATGGGAAACTGAGCGTTATTAATTATCACTGCAGGTGAAAAAGAGGATGCCCAAGCTGGTGACGCTGTTGACGATGGAGCTGAGCCGGTGGTGAAAAAAAACAGGCTGGAGAGTGACTTTGAGCAACTTTTCGGACCCCACTATGAAAGCGGGAGTAAAGAGGGTCGCTCCACTGCAGCCGAGGAGGTCCGTGATTATTTGTCAACACCGCACATTCCCACGATGGAAAACCCACTGAAGTCGTGGCCCCGCAGCCAGGACCAGCTCCCTCGATTGGCGAAGCTGGCTCATCTTTTTACATGCAAACCAGGAGCGCAAGGCAGACTGCGCAAGAGGATTTTGACAGCCAGAAGGCTAGACTGTCCCTTTAGTCTAGTCTAGGCTACCTCGGTGTGTTTTGAATTAAATTTTTATTGTAAGCTTAAGTTGACCTTTTATTGGATAGAGTTGGTGGTGTGCAATTAAAGCCTTGCATTTTCATATATTTTCGTTACATAATATAAGGCATGTTACTGTATTTTTTGTAGACAGACCTGAATCTGCACTAAACTAAGTGATTCATGTATACAGAGATCTCAATACAAGTTGATATTTTTTGGACAGCTCATTCTGTCTCTGTGTTTTTTGCGTGCGTGTGTATGTGATGACGTCATCAACGACGCGTCGACTTTATTGATAGAAAAGTCGACTTGAAAAAATCTGAAGTCGTGCAACCCCTACTACAGAGTACCAAACTGCCTCTGGAAGCACCATCAGCACAAGAACTGTGCGTCGGGAGCTTCATGGAATGGGTTTCCATGGCCGATCAGCTGCACACAAGCCTCACATCACCATGCGCAATACCAAGCGTGGGTTGGAGTGGTGTAAAGCACACCACAACTGGACTCCGGAGCAGTGGAAACGTGTTCTTTGGAGTGATGAATCACGCTTCACTATCTGGCAGTCTGATGGATGAATCTGGGTTTGACGGATGCCAGAACATTACCTCCCGGAATGCATAGTGTCTACTGTAAAGTTTAGTGGAGGAGGGATAATGGTCTGGGGCTGTTTCTCAGGGATTGGGCTAGCCCCCTTAGTTCCAGTGAAGGGTATGTTTAATGCTACAGGATATGAAGACATCTTAGCCAATTGGGCGCTTCCAACTTTGTGGCAACAGTTTGGGGAAGGCCCTTTGCTGTTCCAGCATGACTGTGCCCCTGTGCACAAAGCAAGGTCCATAAAGACATGGTTAGACGAGTTTGGTGTGGAGGAACTCGATTGGCCTGCACAGAGCCCTGAACACAACCCCATTGAACACCTTTGGGAGGAATTAGAATGCCGATTGCTAGCCAGGCCTTCTCGTCCAACATCAGTGCCTGACCTCACAAATGCTCTTTTGGCTGAATGGGCACAAATTCCCACAGACACACTCCAAAATCTTGTGGAAATCCTTCCCAGATGAGTGGCAGCTGTTATAGCCGCAAAGGGGGGTCCAACTCCATATTAATGCCCATGGTTTTAGAATGGGATGTCCAACAAGCTCATGTAGGTGTGATGGTCAGGTGTCCACTGACTTTTGGCCATATAGTGTATGTGTGTGTCTGAGGACGAGTGTATGAGCTGCATGTTTGTGTGGGTGTGTGCACGTGCATGTGTACATGCATATGTGCGTGGCAGCCTCCTCACTGAAGGCTTAGTAAATTAGTAGTAAATAGCGATAGTAGTAAATTCTCTTGTTCATCATGGCGGTGATGTTGTAGCCAGAGGGCTGCGCAACATAAAGCAATTTCCTCCTCGTTACAAAGCGCTGTGTTTTAACCTCCAGACAACAGACCCACACACACAAACACGCGCACCCACGCCAGCATCACACCCCGCACTTTGTTGGCCATTTATCTGGCTGCGTCAACGACAGTAGATACTATTCTCCTGAGTCTTGAGTCGGTTATTTATAATGGAGGCTGTGTACTTCCTTATCAGCAGCTTGTTGGCCTCCTGAGAATGATCTATCCCTGTGTTTGTTTGTGTGTGTGTGTGTGTGTGTGTGTGTAGGCTGTCCCCTCAGCAGCTGGCGCTCACCGCGCCCCCCGACCCACCCCCCACCCCAAGCTCCTAAGATAGTCCTAAGATAAATTACCCCCCCCACCCCACCCACATCGCAGCCTGGTGTAACCTGTCGTCGTATTTCGGTTCATTCCCCACCGCCGCATGCACATACACACATACTGTACACACACACCCTTGCACACACACGCACACAAAATGCCAGAACAGCTTCAAGCTACATTCCATGGCACTAGTTACACATTAGCGATGTATTTACCCGCCTCCATTTTGTTTCCAAACGTTCTGTGACCATTTGAAGGATGCCCTTGAACGCTGCCAGGTGAGCCCGGCTTTTGTGCGCGTGTGTATATCAAGGACAAGGCGTCCTTCCCAGTGTGTCATGTCAGAGAGTAAGGCCTCGGAATCTCAAGCATTTAAAAGTCATTTCAAAGTTGTCTTGCGATTAAAATTGTCAGTGTGGCGTAGTGGCATCACAAGTCGACGTGATAGATAGATAGATACAGTCCACTGGGTAGGCTTGGTAGACTTGATCTAGTCAGCATACACCTGGGTGTACACGGCCACTTGTGATGTCACTATGTCACACCATTGTGACCATTTTAGTCACGTGACTCTTTTTAAACGGCTTGCAATGGCTAAACACACATTCACACAACACTCACACCCGGTGGTAAAAATGCGACTACTTGGTGCCGTCACATGCAATACTCTTCCACAATGTAATTTTCTCAGTGTTTTATGAACGTTTAGCTGTACTCCTGCTATCTTCCCTGTTGCTGCCGTGTGGCTAAGAGGCCACAAGGGTGAGGAGGGCCTCTCATTGATTACATGAAGGAGTATGGGGGTGATGGGGGGTGGTGGGGGGTGGTCTCTGCTCCCCGGGGCTCGCTGGTTGCCTTCTGCTGCGGCGGGTAATGACTCCACCCGACCACCACCACCACGGCAACAACAACAACAACAACAACAACAACGGCACCTTTAGGTTTAGGGAGAGAAGCTGTGTGGCTGCTGTGTTACCACGCAACGCACTGCCAGTGAATCCAGAGGCTTTAGTATTCCAGCGGGTTGAGGAACCGGGACCGCTTTTGCTCTGTATCTGTCGTACATCGTGTCGCAGGCGTCGTGTCTGAAGGTAGACAGACGTTCCGGGGGCGAGAGGTCGGGTTTGTGCTGCGATTCTGTCCAAAAATGGCCTTCGTTTAATTACACTTCACGGCTTTAATGCATAATCTAAATGTGTTTCGGTGGATGATGTAAACGTTTACCAAGAGTCTCTGTCTTGAAATGGGTTGTACATCATCCCAACCTCCTCTCTTGTGTTTGTGCCAATTTGACGATGCTGTTTGTGTGCGTGTGTGTGTGTGTGTGTGTATGTGTGTGTGTGTAAGTGCAGGTAGGACAACGTTCAATCCAACGACCTGTCAAAGAGTAGATTGTCCTGTCTCTTGCTATAGCTTGGTCGCAGGGTTAACTAGTGGAGGAGTGAAGGTGTGTGTGTGCGTGCGTGCGTACGTGTGTGTGTGTGTGTGTATGGGTGGGTGTGTAGGTCTGTGTGTGTGTGTGTGTGTGGGGGGGGGGGGGTTGCACCAGCTTGATGTCTTCACTGATATAACTCCTGTCAATGTGTGACAGCATCCATCATAGAGTCTGTGTGTGTGTGTGAAAGAATATCTATGTGTGTGTGTGTTGTGTGTGTGTGTGTGTGTATCTGTGTGGGGGTGTGCATACATGTGTGTGTGCGTGTGTGCGTTTGAGAATATCTATATGTGTGTGTGTGTATCTGTGTGGGGGTGTGTGTGGGGGGTGTGCATACGTGTGTGTGTGTGTGTGTGTGTGTGTGTGTGTGTGTGTGTGTGTGTGTGTGTGTGTGTGTGTGTGTGTGTGTGTGTGTGTGTGTGTGTGTGTGTGTGCGTGCGTGTGCGTGTGCGTGCGCGCGTGTGTGTGAGAGAAATAAGTGCCTGTTTCTGTGGAGCAGTCAGAACAGGGTAGGCCTGATTGAAAGTGGTCTGAAAGGTCAGAGTCAATAGTTGGATCAAAGAGGAGCAACAGAGTCTCAGCTGGGAGCATAAATGAAGACATGCGCTCACTAGAGATGCACAGATTGAGTCATTGGCCCGCGTGAACCGACCGCGACGGCAGGTGGAGGCGCTGGCAGATCAGCTTTTCTCTGGATTTATAACAGGCGGGTGGTTTGCGGGCGGCTTACTTAAAACCAGCTTCATAATTTCTTGCTATCGGCTATTTATTGTATGCCAAAGCCTTAACGTCATTAGAGCCAGCACGACAATTTCCGACGTGATTTTTCAGATCATCTTATTTGTTGTCCTTGTTGGGTAGATTATTTTATTGACATCACATGCACATTGTATTCTCATTCCTTCAGAATAATTATTCTTTATTCTGATTCTTCGTGTGTTTTAGTCTGGACTAGCTCCACGCCTTTTGCATTCGTTATTTATGGTCACGTGCAAATGCGTCTTCATTGTGCCGTTGGAATATTGCAGCTGGTGTGTGTTTTCTGCTCAATAATGTCTATGCCTGAATAAAGAAAGCCTAGTATGCTATAAAGTCAAACATTGACTATAAATGGTGTTGTTTGGTTCGTTAATCTGAATGCATTACAGATAATGGGCCGCACTCGCATGCATGCTGAAAGCTTGGCAACACGTTAGGCAAATTCCCTGATTAAATAAGAGCCTGAAATTATGGTTCTCCACAAGTCCTCTTCCAACGGAACAAAATTATGAACAGAGCAATTGTAGTTTACGCCGCAACTTGCTCTGCCATCTTGCCTAATAGCCCAATATTAGTGTAATAGGCATACATTTGACTAATTTCATGACTTTCATTCCATCTTTTGGAGAAAAGCCTTCATTTAGACGATGGGGAATAACTACACTCCTTTTAGTCGTAGAAAAATCCTCAACAGGCAGCAGGCGGAGGGAGGGGTGGTGGTGGCGGGGGGGCTACACAACTTTATAATCGCGTGTTGGGAAGTGGACGCGGTTGTCATTTCCTCCCATTTACAAACGGCGGTTCAAGTTGCGGTGCAGTTGCAGAAATATGCAGATTCGTGTGGGTGGGTGGGCGGCGTCACCAACACATGCACACACACACACACACACACACACACACACACACACACACACACACACACACACACACACACGCACCAACTGACGAAGAGTGGGTGGGTGATCTTCGTCAGCAGGGTGGCTGGGATCGTCACGGCTGAACCAATGAATCCGCTTTACTTTGCCTAATATTTCCATCATGACTTTCGACGTTGCATTTATTTACTTCATTCCATTTCCACCGCGGATGATCGTCGTGAATAAAGTCAAGGCCCGACTGCCCGCCTCGCGCCCTCGCGACCGTTGCTTCGTGCTCGTCATGCTCCGGAGCATCTTTATTGTTGCCGTGGTGATTTCTTACCACAGTCTTCATGGCCAGACGACAGACACTGCCACCGGGCCAGCCTCTTTCTCTCTCTCTCTCTCGCCTCTGTCTTTCGCATCCTCTCTCTCTCTCTCTCTCTCTCTCTCTCTCTCTCTCCCGCTGACCAACATTTACAGTCTCTGTGTTCTGGTAAACCTAATGCAGATGTTTCTTGGGTTTGGGGGCCGTCTTCCGTTTTTTGAGTGGCCGTCTTGTTTTCAATTAGCATGTGACCGTTCGGACGTTGTCACCTCAAAACTCATCAACGCGTGAGCTGCTGCCAGACAGATTTACGTCCGCGCCTGGTTGCGGGACACCATTAAAATTCAAATGTGTTTTATTTCTTCTGTGACCGTGGATGATAGCCATGCATGCCTTTGGTGTGTGTGTTTACGTACGGCTACACAGGGGCTACACACACGTAGTATTGTGATGTTGGTATTGGCCTGGCCGTGTTGTAATGTTAGTATGGGGCTGGTTCTGTTGTGCTGTTATTATTCAAGTTTTGTGCTGTCAGTGTTGTTGTTAGCATCTGTCTGACAGCGGCGTGCTGTTCATCGTCGTGATGTAAGTATTCCCCTAACCGGTGCAGTGTTCTGGACCTGTGACCTGGATTGTGTTGTTATCGGAAGTTGCTGAAACTCGTGTCTTTCCTCCATCTTAAAACAAGGCTCCCCTGCATGCTTTTTTTTTATTTCATATCCCCGGTGCTTTTGGTGCCAAACCAACAGGAGCCGTGTGTATACTTACAATCCGACAAGCAATTCCGATTTATTTTCAATTTTTGGAGTCATGGGAATCTTTTTGGAAGTCTTTGAGCACTTGGAGAGAACTCATTTGTGTTTTCATGAATACATTTGTCTCAAATCATTAGCGCTTGTACTGTCTAATTCTTTGGCACGCCCACACCATCAGCAAGTGCAGGCGTGCAAGCAGGCGAGCGCTTGCCGATCGCCGGCGCCAAAGAGCACAGGAACCAAAATAAGGCAGAGCATAAATTTGATGCCATAACACGCTTGGGATGGAGAGGGGGTGAGAGAGCAGGAGAGCAAGAGAGAGAGAGAGAGATCAGGAGAGAGAGCAGGAGAGAGAGTAAGTGGGAGATATGTGGAGGAAATGTGGCGCAAGAGAGAGGTCAGGGGTGAGCGATGGAGAGGGAGGGAGAGAGGTGGAAAGGGACGGAGGGAGAGGTGCATGGAGCAGCAGGAGAAGCAGAAGGGGGGTGGGAAGATGTTGGAGAGAGAGAGAGAGGGGGCAAGGTGATCAGGGGCGAAGAAGTGGAGAGGGAGGGAGAAGGAGAGAGAGAGAGAGAGAGAGAGAGAGGGGGCAAGGGATCAGGGGCGAGAGAAGTGGAGAGGGAGGGAGAGAGAGAGAGCGAGGGTGATGGAGAGCAGGAGAGATCAGTGGAGAGGGGGAGAGGTAGAGAGAGGACGGGAGACAGGGCGGGAGAGAGAGGTAGCGACGTGAGGGAGAGAGAGGGAGAAGGGGAGAGAGGTGAGGGGGGGAGCAAGGACGGTTGAAGGTGTGGGGAAAAGAATAGATTATGATATGATATTTATATGATAATTATTTGATATGGATTATGATAAACAGATCCAGATGTATCCAGTATACAGTACTTCTAGTTGGACACTCCCACTTCTGATGTTGTCAGCAGGAGAGTCTGAAACCACTTGGAACGGCTAGTCACACTCACACCCGGTGGTATCATAGGAGCCCATGAACTTCCATGCGCTGTGTTCACAGACTTGGTATTTCTTCAGAGTTATATCTGTCACATTGATCACAGCAACTCATCTTTAATGTGCCCGCATCCATTGGTTTTTAGACTTGACAGCGTCTTTAGTTTGTCATTTGCACAGATTCTAAAGCCTTTCAGAAACACCTGCAGATGGGATGTGTCAGAATTGTCTTATTCATCTCTTTTGTAACTTTTCCAGCACTTTTTTTTTTTTCATGCGATATGAGACATATGCTCCATTTCTCTCTGGCTGTCTCCTCGCTATTAAGTCATTCAAGCAGGCACATTTATCCAAAGCGACTTCGAGGAAATTCGGATATAAATCATTCCGGAGCAGGTAGGAGTTATCTTCTTCAAGGGTACCTACAGGTAGACAAACCCAGTGCACCCTAGCCACCACACTAGCTCTCTGTCTCTCTGTCTCTCTGTCTCTCTGTCTCTCTCTCTGTCTGTCTGTCTGTCTGTCTGTCTGTCTGTCTGTCTGTCTGTCTGTCTGTCTGTCTGTGCAATTGCAATCAAATATATAAAGATGTGTAGTATAATATGTACTTTAAAATGCAAACAGCAAAAAACAATTTTATATAGAAAATATTGCATAACCACTGCAGCACATTATTCATATTTCTGTACTTTTTTTTCTTACAAATTATTTAAAGGTCATAAAAACTACACAAATCTATACGTACTGTTTGTATGTACAGTAGGCTGTATATGTATGGAGGTCAGCACAGTGCAGATAGTGTAGGAATGCACAGATGATTGACAGTCTTTACTGCGGTTGTATTCCATTGGACGTCCTTTTCCTGTCACAACAGCTCACACATCTTGCTGCGTTTGCACATTGCTGTACTTCACCCAGCAGATGTGGAAGTTTTTAGTTTTTAAGTCGTGTTTTGAAACTCTTTCTGGAGTGTTTGTAATTTGTGGGAAGTACGCGTCTCTGATGTCTCGGTGCAGCCGCAGTTGGCAGGTAGTTAAAAAGTGCGGCTCGGTTTCCACCTAATTTTGCGTGCAGTTGGGTGCACAGTCTGTCATCCCTTGGGAGCCACGTCTGCCGGTGGCGGCCTCTCTCTCCATGGCGAGGCTGTGCTCACCGAGTCGGTATACATAGTCAAGGATTCCCTTAGTTTTGGATCAGTCAGTCAGTGCTCAGGTATTCTGCCACCGGGTATTCTCTGTTTAGGCACAAATAGCAATTCCATTCCAATTTGCTCTGGTTTCTGGTTGATTCTTTCCAGTGTCTCAAATAGTTTTCTTTTTCTTTTCTCATAAATTGGTTGAGTGTAATGAGGTCTCTGTCTGCTGGCTCTGCTTGTGTTCGGATGGCTGAGGGGGCATCTCTCCAGAGTCTCTCTTTAGGTGAGGTCTTTAGGCTTTGTTATGCAGCGTGTCAGGATCACTTTCTTTTGGGTGATTATACAATTTAAATGCTCTCTTTTAAATTGTGATAATTAGTGGCTATTGTCCTAATTCTGCTCTGCATGAATTATTTGGTGTTTCCTGCTGGATGCAAGGAATGGATTTGCAGACCTCTGTATATACAGAGTCTCTATTTGGTGTTTGTCCCATTTTGAAAAAATCTTGTTCGGCAAGTGGACCACATTCCTCAGAACTATTAAGGGAAATTGGTTCAATATGGAGTCCAATATTTTGAGCCAGATTTTAATTGGGATGTCCAACTTGATGTTCCTTTTCAAAAAGCCCTTCTTGCCTTGTCTCAGGTCGTTCACAGCTTTGTTGAAGTTACCTGTGGTGCTTCTGTTTAGGCAGAGATAGGTTCGAGGGCAGTCCTACCTAGAAATAATTTATATTTGTGGTGCCGAAGGCTGGGTCTTTTATGGTCTAATGTCTTCATTTTTGGTCATGGTTAGACTCACTGCCAAGGCCCAGGTCTGGGATCATTTGTGCAGGTCACGGTGCCTGTTGTATCCCTTCTTTGGTTGGCGACAGGAGGCATTTGACTTGTGCCAGGTGCTGCAGACTCTTATGTCTTTGCCAATTAATTGATATATGTCTTGAAGATGGGTTGGCCTCAAGCTGCATCCCTTTCTAACCCCCCCCGCCGCCTTGGGGAGAGAAATTAACAAGACAAGAACTAGACTAACAACAAGAACACTTGTTATTAGTGTGCATTGAGTTTATTATGCCACAGGTCAATGCCACTTTACAACAGTTTGTAGAGCAGACGCTCCTGCCAAATTTAATGGAAGGCTTTTTTTTAAATCAACAAAAAAGGAAAATAATTAGCTTTCGTTTTTGTTCCATTTGGTTCGTCAATTAGGGTGAGGGTGAAAATATGATGTGCTTATATGGTTTGTGATCATTTGGTAAAAAGCCAATTTGGGATTTGCTCACGACTTTACTTTCAGTGAGGAAATGTGTGAGTCTGTGGCAGATGATCATACAGAGGATTTTCCAGAGGTTGCTGTCGACACAGATCCCACGGTAGTTGTTGGGGGGTCAAATTTGTCTCCAATTTTATAGAACGCTGGTATCAGTATATATTATTAAAGCTTTCTTTTTTTCCCTGTTTACACCTTAACTGTTGCATTGAAAGCTTTTTGAAAAGTGATACTGTACTTTGTTGTCTTGACTGACTATTGTTGACTATGACTTGGTGTGTACTTGACTATGTCTTGGTACCTTTCTACACTCTAAATGTCTTTCCTTAACCTTTGTGGCATTTTGTAAGTAGTACGGTCCCAGTGAAGGACAGAGTTGTGGGGGAGCTGTGACCCATGTGTGTTTGTTGTTTTGTCATAGTTGTGTCTGGTTGTCTCCCTGTGGACTGAGAGTGTTGCGTCCGGGTCCTGTCCTTGCGCTGAGGTCCCCACAGACGACAAGGTGACTGCGAGCCTGGAACTGTTGAGCTTCCTCCTTTCGGATGGGGAACATGGCATCCCTAAAATATGGGGATTTCGATTTGTCAGGGGGGGGGCGGGGATGGGGATATTTTCCTTGGTTGAGGTGGGCTCCTTATTTATTTCTCACCAGGTGTAATAAGCTCGTGTTCTGATCTGTTTAATTGAGTGGGTTGGTTCTGATTTGCAGCGTATCAGCATACCGCCGAAGTCTCTTCCCTGTTTGATCCCTGTTAGCTCGGTGTGGACGGTGTGGACGGTACTGCAAGCGCTCTGTTGTTGTCAGGGCAGCCAGTGTGCCTCTGTCTGCTGGAGGACGATGATATCTCTGTTTGCAGATTCTTGGCATCAAGGTCCGTGTTTGTGCTCTTAATACCAAAGGCAGTCGACCTCAGACCTTGTACTGTACCGTGATGAAATCGTGAAAAATATTTGTATTCCATTATTTACCGTGTTATTATTCGAGTTCAAGGCCCGGACCGTGATTATGGAGAGCTCCCTGACCAAATCTCTCTCCCTCTACCTTTCTCTCTCTTTCTCTCTTTTGTCTCTATCTGTCTCCCTATCTCTCGCTCTATCAGTTTATCTCTCTCACTCGCTGTCTCTGTCGCTGTCTCTCTCTCTGTCTCTCTCTCTCTCATTCTAGCTTACACACTCTTTCTATCTGTCGTTCGCTCTATCCCTACCTTTCCCCCTCTCGCACTCTCCCCCATCTCTCTATTTTGTTCTCTCTCCTTCTCTCTCTCCACACTTTCTCTCTCTCTCACCCTGCACACTCTCCCCCCTCCCTCTCTCTCTGTCTTATCTCCCCCCGTGCTCTATGTCCACCTCGCCCTCCCACGGCCTGCAGCTGTAGCCAGGCAGCCAATGAGGCGGCCCGGTGGCAGGCGGCCATTCTCTGCGCGAGCCAGCGTGCGGCCCGTGTCTCGCTCATTAGCCATTCATGGGCCCCTGCCTGGCCGGGGCACCGGACACCTGGAGCAACAGGGTGCAGGCGAGCCGAACCGAGATTAAGGAGAGTGTCACGACCAATACAGGCCTGCGATGTCACCCGCGGAGAGCGAGCGAGGGAGAGATAAAAAGGAGCAAGATAGAGAGAGAGAGAGAGAGAGAGAGAGAGAGAGAGAAAACCAGAGGGGGGGTGCAGGTAGACAGAAAGCTTGTTTATCGCGTCAACGGACTAAAGGAAAATAGTTCCTGACCTGCAGCAATTTGTTTTGTGCTGCAGAATGAGAGCGACAGATTAAGCCCCTTGTGCGGCTGCTACCTGCGTGTGTCCGCCTGTGTGTGCGCACGTATGTACGCCTTTGTGCGCGCTATTTATTGTGTGAATACCTTGATTGTATTTTGTTTGTGTCTGTGTCCACATGTGTGTGCGTGAATCTGTGACCGTGTGTGTGTGTGTGTGTGTAATCTTGGTATGCATACCACCTCCTCCTCCTCCTCCTCCTCCCTTTCCGCAAGAAGAGAAATAAATAATAAAGCGAGGGACGTTAAGGGGAGCGAGAGCGGGTGATGAAAGTGTGGATGAATAAAAGGGGTGGCGGGAGGAGGGGGAACGACGGGCCGCTTCATCACGGACGCGGGTGGAGGTGAACGACGCCGCCACGGCGACGGAAGGACTGGGGAAAGAGGAGGAGGAGGAGGAGGAGGAGTTGGCGGAGAGGTGGAGAGACACGGGGCGGGTCGGTGGGTTCCTGGTGATGAGAGGGGAAGGCGGGGGGGGGGAGGTGTTGTCATGTGGTGAATGTCAGGGACGGGCGAGCGAGCGGGCAGGCGTTGTCGAGCAGGGAGGTGCAAGAGGAGCAATTGACAAGCAAGTAGGCACGGGGGGAGGTTATGAGTAGAGGGGGAGGGAGCCAATGAAGAAGAAGATGATGGGGTTGTGTGTGTGGGGTGGGGGGGGGGTGGTGGGTGGTTGGGGGAGAGAGAGAGGGTGAGAGAGAGCCCCATTAGAGAGAGAGAGCCAGAGAGAGAGAGAGGAGAGAGAAGAGAGGAGAGAGAGAGGAAGAGAGGAGAGAGAGAAGAGAGAGAGAGAGAGAGAGAGAGGAGAGAGAGAGAAGAGAGAGTATGGACTTCACCTGAAATCACTCTGTGCGATCTGTGCGAGGACCGGCCATGTTGGAGGAGGAATACAGATGCCTGGGATCCTCACATCTCTTTCATTCTCTCTCTCTCTCTCTCTCTCTCTCTCTCTCTCTCTCTCTCTCTCTCTCTCTCTCTCTCTCTCTCTCAGATCAATCAATAGCAATGTTTTAAATCTGCAAGCTCATGCACATGCACTACAGAAGATATAGGAGCAGGTCATTCAACTTACACACGCACTTGCTCACACACACACACACACACACACACACACACACACACACACACACACACACACACACACACACACACACACACACACACACCACATTGACTTACAAATTGCAAGAAGACTCGAGGTAGAAGGAGCTCTGTGTCTTTGAATTCACGTGGAGCTTTGAAGTTTCCGGTCTTTCCCCTGCCTTCCATCTATTATGTGTGCGTAATATGCAAGCGGTGGCATAAAGCGTGTTCAAAGCGCCACACCTTTCTATCAGTGGGCGCTTTTGTGTTCTACTTCTGCCCTCCGAAGCCCATTCTCAGGACCATTTAGCTGCCAAAGTTCACCTTTATGAGTGTGTGTGTGTGTGTGTGTGTGTACGTGTACGTACAGGTGTGTGTGTCCCACTCCCAGGGATTTGGATAAGAGCCTCTGACTTTGTAAGTCCTCATGTTAATTCTTGGAAGAGAGAGACAGAGAGAGGAGAGAGAGAGAGAGAGAGAGAGAGAGAGAGAGAGCGCTAGTGTCGGATTTAACAGACAGTCAGCACCTTTGGGAATATTTCAGTTTAATCGCTGAATGCCGTTACCGACGGCAACCCAGCAGAACCTCCAGACCCATGCTCCGGCAGCTTATTAAAGTTCCTCTCAGCTCTGGCGGTGGAGGAACATGCAATTTCGGGTCGTTGAAGCATCGAGTGCAGCGCGGCAGACTGCATGACCGCTATGAACCAACTGACAGGGGCAGGGACACGACTGCCTCAACTTTACTCCAGACAACAACAACAACAACAACAACAACAATGACAAAGCTTACATCAGTGTAATAAATAGATGAAAGATCAGCGCAATAACGCTGAGACCTGCGAGCAAGGAACGTGACCCTCGGGCGGAACGATCTTTGCGGCTATTGGTGTTGTCCGACCCAAAAGCATGCGGCAAATAAAAAAAAAAAACAAGCCAAGTCTGTTATGAGAACCCCTGAACTGTCTGGTCGTTACTGGCACTTTTATTCTGAAGGGCCGTGAGGGTCCGCGATGGCTCCATCATAAGTAATGTGAGTGAAGAGCAGGTTCTAAAAAAGTGTTGCCTTGGGCGATGCTTTGTCCCGTCGCTCACACAGCTTCACACTTACTGCTGTGCGGCTCATTTTCCCCAGTAAAAGGAAACAAGTGAGAAATGGGGGAAGAAAAGCACAACTTGTAGCTGTCGCATGGATGTGACCTGGCATGGATTTGAGGGGAAACCATAAAGGAAAGCAGCGGTTGTGTATGCGATGGACCCGGCGGTGGAGAGATAAGGATGGAAATGTGTCCCCAGTCTGAAGACCAACCGTTATAAGACAGCTGGCACATAGACTGAAATGCAAGGGGGAGGAGGGGGCTGTGGGGACGGACACTTGTTCCGCGCTACAGATTAGCTGTGAAGGATGTGAGACGATCCAGATGCCTCTCTTTTTTTACAGGAGCTCGGCCTACTCTCAGCTCTGGCTGAGGGACTTTCATGGGCTGCCTTTTGGCTGAACCCCTGCTCAGGCTCCCGGGGTCGGGACTATGGGAGCCAAGCGCACCGCCCTCCGCCTGTATATTGGGGGGCGGAGCTAGCCGTACGGCAGGCCGAACGACCACCGATTGGTTGGTCAATCACGAGAGTTGGAAAATCCAAACGAGAATCATATTCTCCTTTTATCTCCCCCTGATCTTCTCTCTTTGTCGGTTAGTTGTTCGTACACCCTATTTTTACTAAAGCGCATGTTTTACTGTTGACATCCCGGGGGGAACGCGGCAATGCCTTTTCCTCCTGCTTATAACTCACTTGTCTGCCTCGCCATCAGAAAGCACTCACTTCTATCATTGTGGATGCCGTACAAAAATCATAAAAAAATTAAAATGTGTGTTGCGTTGCGTTGGCCAACACAATCTATTCTGTTGGAACTTTCCCAAAAGACTTGCGCCCAGCAATTGTGATTGTTTCCGCACACAGGGCGTATCTTTTCCCGGACTTTCCTGGCTTTTACAGACCCTTATCTTGCAGTGCAAACACAACATGCATGCCTGGCTGCGTTCTGGTATTATGTTGTATGTTTTGGGTGCCATGGGTGATGCAGGTCTTCAGATGAGTCCAAGACAGCAATGCAAAGGGCATTATAAAGAGAGGTGAAGGGATGGCCTTGCACTTTAAAGCTGACTGAATAGTATGGCGTCGATGCGGCGAACAAACAAACACACAAACTCTCTCGTTGCAACACTGTATTTTTAGAGGGCTTTTTAAAAAATAGATTTTTCCGCCAAATCAGTGCAACTCTGAGAAGTTTGCGTCTCACCTGCTGTCAAAAGAGGATGAACACGTACACCACAACATCTCCCACCCTCACCCCACAACAACACCATCAACCCCCCCCCAAACACAGAGATAACGGCGCCGTCGTCCTCCGCCTCCGAGTTCACGCCACTGTGGAAGTTACAGCAGCGGTGCCGGCTGACACCCCGCCGGACGGCTTCTCTCTTCTTCTGTCTGTCTTTGCGCGGCGTGGAATTTTTCCGCCAAGCCAGTCTCCGACCCGAACCTATTTATCCGCAGCGGAGTGAAGGAACGCCAGGGCGTGTAACGCTGTCGGGGGGCCACGGCAGACCGCTGCTGGGATTCAGTTTATTCCTCGACGAGCGGAGCATTTCACACGGAGCAGCGTGGCTCATCGGGGCGCCTGTCTCGCTCTGGAAGCCAGGCTACGAATTTGTGACCTGCCGCGGGGTCAAGACGTCAAAAAAAAGTCTTTATTCTCCAAATGAGCTTAGTGAGCGGGTGAAAAACGCTTTGATGGCAACGGCATTCCAAAGAGCTTACCGCGTACCACGGCCCCCTGCTATTTGGCATTGACTGCACGTATTCACAGACTTTCTATCCTTGTGTGCATTGTTGTAAAAACACTGCATTGGTTCTGAACGTTCTATGGAAGGTCTGTATGCGTGTGTG
The DNA here is from genome assembly GCA_002895965.2 of Coryphaenoides rupestris. NCBI lineage: Eukaryota > Metazoa > Chordata > Actinopteri > Gadiformes > Macrouridae > Coryphaenoides > Coryphaenoides rupestris. Next base: position 3,116 of record PIJE02002950.1, on the reverse strand, counting down.
TGTATGTTTGACTACTAAGCTTTGCAGCAGTTAGAAAGGTGCCATCCACCCACTCCTTCACCATCAGACAAATTCACACACTTTTCAAACAATGATGCAAGTGATGCTTACAGTGATACTGTAGTCGTATGACTTAAGCGACCGCATTGTAGACACGCACACACGCACGCACACACACACATAATATTCATGTTTGTGTGTGAACTCTGCTTTAATGCAAGTCCCAGGCTGTGCAGTTTGATGGAGTTATTATGAGATATTCTGTCCTCCTGGGTTATGCATGCAAGCATGACATTTAAATCAACATGTTTAGTGTTAAACATTTTTTGTGTGGCTCGTGATAACACAGTAAACACATTATATTACACTTAACATAACAAATATATTAACAATCTAGAATAAGCTATTCTGAATAAAAGGCTTATGTTTGATATGTATATATATTATTTTTTTCAAACTGCAAAAGAAAAAAGCAACAAATTAATAAAAATGCTTGGAAGAGTAACGGTGACAACTTATTATTCAGACCAGCATCTTCAGCCTCCTGGGAATCCAGAAATATCTTTTCCATCTCTGCGCCCCTGGCACCGGGAACTCAATAAAATGAAGGGGAAAAAAATATCTGAATTCCAAACAGCGACGTGCCCGAGAACAACTGTTTGATTTGGGCAGGCGTTGCTCACCTTGCGCTTATGTCAACTGTGTGTGTACATTGTTAGCGGGCGCGTTGCCCTTGTGCGAGGGCAAGAACAGGAACCTATCAATTTGCAATTAACTGAATAGTCAGGGAAACAAAGGCATACATAACTTAACCCAAGGACGTTTTTACCAGTTGTATTGAATTAATTGGGACATCTCGTTTTCAAAGAGCGCAGTTAGCTGGGCTAGGTCTGCCCTTCAAATGGTGACCTCGTCTGGAGTAGGGGTGGAAGATGGAGGGAGGAGGGGGGAGGTGGTGGTCGGGGGGGCGGGGTAGAGGAAGGGTGGAGGAGAGGGCAGATTTGGGGAGAGTAGCGAGAATAGAAACGTGCGGAGTGCCAGAGAACTGGAAGTGAGCTTTGCCGTGGTTGCTGGCAGAAAATATGATTTAGTTTGAATCACCGATTTGCCCTTCAGCTAGTATCACCGTTATTCCGCATTGTACTTCCATAACGTGAGTTATATTGGTGATGATATTATAGAAATGAAATAACACATTTTAATAGCACAAAATCAAAATCAAAAAGTGTTCAATTGTTCACGTTCAATTGCCACTTACGCTACCCCTACCCTCATTTCCCATCTGGCGTTAATTCATTACCATCGTGTCTAATCTTGTACTGGCAACAGGAAACCAAAGCTGTTTATTCAGAATTCAGCACTTCAAGCGGGATGTTTCATACATAGACACACGGGAACACAAGTGGAAAGCACCATCCAGATAGTGGAGCCTGATGTCTTTCTGTACATAAAAGCGGAGGGCGACAAAGACATAGGAACAAGAGAGGAAGAGAGAGAGAGAGACAGAGAGACTGAGACTGAGACTGAGAGAGATAGAGAAAGACAGAAAGAGACAGAGACAGAAACACAGACAGACAGAGGAACCCTAAGCTCTTGTGTAGCCGTGGATGCCGGCACATCAATGAGATCAAAAGGAGTTGATGGTGGGGCTGACTTCCTTTCTCCCCCCCCACAACAACAACAACAACAACAACAACAATGACAAAGCTTACATCAGTGTAATAAATAGATGAAAGATCAGCGCAATAACGCTGAGACCTGCGAGCAAGGAACGTGACCCTCGGCGGAACGATCTTTGCGGCTATTGGTGTTGTCCAACCCAAAAGCATGCGGCAAATAAAAAAAAAAACAAGCCAAGTCTGTTATGAGAACCCCTGAACTGTCTGGTCATTACTGGCACTTTTATTTTGAAGGGCCGTGAGGGTCCACGATGGCTCCATCATAAGTAATGTGAGTGAAGAGCAGGTTCTAAAAAAGTGCTGCCTTGGGCGATGCTTTGTCCCGTCGCTCACACAGCTTCACACTTACTGCTGTGCGGCTCATTTTCCCCAGTAAAAGGAAACGAGTGAGAAATGGGGGAAGAAAAACACAACTTGTAGCTGTCGCATGGATGTGACCTGGCATGGATTTGAGGGGAACCCATAAAGGAAAGCAGCGGTTGTGTATGCGATGGACCCGGCGGTGGAGAGATAAGGATGGAAATGTGTCCCCAGTCTGAAGACCAACCGTTATAAGACAGCTGGCACATAGACTGAAATGCAAGGGGGAGGAGGGGGCTGTGGGGACGGACACTTGTTCCGCGCTACAGATTAGCTGTGAAGGATGTGAGACGATCCAGATGCCTCTCTTTTTTACAGGAGCTCGGCCTACTCTCGGCTCTGGCTGAGGGACTTTCATGGGCTGCCGTTTGGCTGAACCCCTACTCAGGCTCCTGGGGTCGGGACTATGGGAGCCAAGCGCACCGCCCTCCGCCTGTATATTGGGGCGGAGCTAGCCGTACGGCAGGCCGAACGACCACCGATTGGTCGGTCAATCACGGGAGGGAAAAAAACGAGATCTCTCCTTTTATCTCCCCCTGATCTTCTCTCTTTGTCGGTTAGTTGTTCGTAAACAGTGAACCTATTTTTACTAAAGCCATGTTTTACTGTTGACATCCCGGGCGGAACGCGGCAATGCCTTTTCTCCTGCTTATAACTCACTTGTCTGCCTCGCCATCAGAAAGCACTCACTTCTATCATTGTGATGCCGTACAAAAATACATTAAAAAAAATACAATTGTGTGTTGCGTTGCGTTGGCCAACACAATCTATTCTGTTGGAACTTTCCCAAAAGACTTGCGCCCAGCAATTGTGATTGTTTCCGCACACAGGGTGTATCTTTTCCCGGACTTTCCTGGCTTTTACTGACCCTTTTCTTGCAGTGCAAACACAACACACATGCCTGGCTGCGTTCTGGTATTATGTTGTATGTTTTGGGTGCCATGGGTGATGCAGGTCTTCAGATGAGTCCAAGACAGCAATGCAAAGGGCATTATAAAGAGAGGTGAAGGGATGGCCTTGCACTTTAAAGCTGACTGAATAGTATGGCGTCGATGCGGCGAACAAACAAACACACAA
>PIJE02002949.1:32356-43645 GCA_002895965.2 Coryphaenoides rupestris | reverse complement strand
CCCGCACACGGAGGAGCTGTCCTTAAAAACGATGCCAAAGATGACGCCGTCGTGAGTTTAGGATGCTGCTCGCTCCATAATAATTAATTCAATCAGAGTCCAGCAAGGGATCATTTCATTACAAAATGAAAAGCTGAAACGATGCCGGGGGATTTGGAATTTATATGCGATATACAGATTCATGTTTAGGCACCGCCACAGTTTTATGGTTTCTGGATAATTGTTTTCCGAGGCAACAACTGGGGGTGATGCCGTTCCTTCTATATTAGGATTAGGCTATTTCATTTCCCCATATAAGTTAGTGGGGGTGTGTCAGTGGTTTTTGTTTTGGGGAGGTAAATAGTTTTCCCAATCGGTTGGATGGCTCAGGGAGAAGGAAGCAACTATAGTGGACCTGCTAATTAATTCAAATGTACCCATGCTAATGGAACTGGCAACCTCTCTCCTCTCTCTCTCTCTCTCTCTCTCATCGGAGGGGACCTTAGGACCTCTTGTTCCCTGTGCGCCGCGTCCCGAGCCGGCCCATCTCCACTGACGAGGATGAGGGAGACTTTGGGAAACCAGCCAGTTTGTTGCTCCACCTTTACGGCCGTCTACTCTCTCTCTCTCGCTCTCGTAGCCAAAGACAACGTCCGGATCCTCTGGTTGCTTTTCCAAAGGGGACCTTTGCGTCGTCGAGTCAAACCATTGCAGCACTGATTTCTGTTTCATTACCAGTTTAAACGTGCCAATGAGGGCCGAAGCAGGCCAGTCACGCATTCCAAGCTGGCCAGACCCACCTCCGAGCGGACCGGACCCGCCTCCGAGCGGACCGGACCCGCCTCCGAGCGGACCGGACCCGGCCTTCCGATCGGACCGGACCCGCCTCCAAGCGGACCAGACCCGCCTCCAAGCGGACCAGATCCTCCTTATTGTGTGTGTGTGTGTGTGTGTGTCTGAGTAGTTGATGAGTACGGCGCTCTGGGGAACGTCTATCCTTCATATTTAGTTAATTGATTGATGCGTGTTTATGTTATTTTATTCTATTCTCATTCATTATTAATGCAGAGGTCAGATTATTGTGAATATGTCCATGTGTTGTGTGTCTATTTATGAATGTCTTATTTGTGATGACAGATTTCATAGCATGTCAATGTAATATTTATATTCACGCTCTGTATGCTTTGAGCATAATACTGTTTACATATACAGTACTGGAGTTGCCTGAGATTGCGTGAATGGGAGCGGATTCTAACCAAGAATCCGTGTTTTCTGTCAATTGAATCAATCTCATGGACAGATTTGAAATGATATGAGTGATACCATACGACTTTTTATTATTAGCGAGATTAGCGATCGGTCAATTGATTAGTATTGATCAAAATACGAGTAACAGTATATAGATTATCGACCCGTAACGGTTGCATTTTCGGAAGTAGGTCAGTTTGAAAAAAAATAAATACGGCACCCACAATGCACTGGGCCTGTGAAGCCGTGATATATGTACCGACGTTTTGTTGAGCGGTTGATGAATTGTGCCCATTTACCGCACACCGGCTGCTCATAATAAATCATCATTCATGCTTTGTGCCGCGGCCATAACTCCACGAAAATGTTTCTGCTCTCTGGGACGCTGAAGGGTTTTTATCATCATCATCATCATCATCATCATCATCATCATCATCATCCTCATCACCATCATCATCATCCTCATCGTCAAAATACGACGGAGATAGCTGTATACTATACATAGGCCCCGGCCATAGCGCCACACTGTTCCTGAGTGTGTGTGTGTGTGTCTCGTCTCCAGCTGTGAGGCCCCTGAGGACCAGTGGCTCATCTGTTTCTGGGTGAAGTAATTCTCACAAAAATATAACAGAAATATCAAATGTTTTATGTGTTTCTTCAAACATGATATAACATTAGGCTTCTAGCTTTGAATCATTTAAAGCACTATTCTAATTTAATAATAATCTAAACCCTTTGTTCATCTATTAGTGTTTAGTTTCTCTGTCATTCATCGAACTTTGCTGGTTTTTTATTTTTGATTTGTGCCTAAAACGAACCTCAATAACCACGGTAGTGTTACCTTCTCAACAGGGGTTTAAATATCAACATAATAGAACATTTTAAGTTATAAATGGATAGCATTTTGATTCAGTTCTCCCTCTGTCTCTCATCTGAACTGCTGGGAGCTGGAAATAGATCTGTCCACACATCCACACGTCAAAGACGAAGGAAAACGGACTAAATGTTGTCTCTCTTCCCACAGAACAACATCCATCTTGTTTCTTCTCTGAGCCGCGTCGGTGGCTCCCCCAGGCCTCTCTCCTCCTCCCCCCTGATGTTTTAATAGTTAACTCCGTGGCAGCGTCCATCCATTTCAACGTTCTGCGAGCCACAGCTCGATCTAAAATTACAAAGTCGAAATCAATACAAATGTGACCAACAAAGTTAAACAGCCCCTCATTTGACAAACAGCCACTTCGTCCCCGTGGCTAAATCACAGCAGATGAAGCCAATCAGTTGCTGCAAATTGCTTTGGAGGATAGAGAGGTGGGATAAAAGATTTAGCAGCACGCAAGCTTAGATTTTGTTGCCCCCGACCGTCCAATTTTAAGGCGGGGGGGTAAAAAATCTATTACAATTTGCAGCGTCTCTGCGCCGACAGCCACCCCGCTGTCTCCGACGTACACGCGCGGCCCGGGTCAGACGTGTTAAATTATTAAAGCGTCAAACTGAATGGATGGTTTCACTTCATTTGGCGACCAATAAGCCATTTACGCCTCGGCGGGCTGACCGTGGCGGGAGCCGCGTCTCCAATTTATCCTCACAGTCGCTCACGCTGACTTGTGAATTCATTAAAGATCACGGAAACACGGAAACTTCTTTTTAGAGAAATACCACCGAGACACACACAACTATCATCCGTGGAACGTTCCTCGTGTTCATGTTTCATCTTCAGTCGGGAGCGGAACATGAAATATCGATCTCTGATCGGTGGAAAGTTGAATCAAATGGGGCTTGTTGTCTGCATCTGCTTTTGCTGACATTAATTAATTATAGTTGCTAAATAAATACCTGATAGTATAGTATACTGATTTGTCGGATATGTATCACGAGGAACGTCATGTATTCGTCATAGTTCACCTCTATACTAACTGTAGTATATGATCAAAATGAATATACTGTAAATAACGTAATAAAAACACTGCCGTGACAGTCTGACAACATTAACACTTTTTCCAAGGCCCTGCAGACGGCCGTTAGAAAGAAATATACATCAGGATTTAGAACATTAGCCGTGAGTTTGTCGCCCAGGCTTCTATCTTGCCAGGCTTGGCTGAAGCAGCTCGATTCTCTAGATGCCTCGATTCTATAATTTCAAGCTATACTGATGACTGTTGCTCTGATATTTCCAATGCATTTGAGTTCAGACGGCGTCTCTTGATGCTTCGGCCTTGTGTTATAATTCAGCTTGCTGTGTCGGCTATGTTTGCCATCGCTGTACTGTTAACACGCTGTGGGCTGCTGCTGCTGTTGTAGTTGTGGACGTCATGTCGTGTGTGCATCCTCCTCCCGGCTGGCCTCTCTCTCTCTCTCTCTCTCTCTCTCTCTCTCTCGTCCCTCTTCATGCGAGTCCCTCCGCCACAGGAGAAGACGGGGAACACACCCAGCGACAATCGGCGCTGCCTTTCTTCTCGCGCGACGCGGCGCACAGTTCGCTCGCGGTTCGCCGTCGCAGCCGCTGCCAGGGAAACGGCCGCTGCGGGAAGACTGAGATTGTTCAGAAGTGGCCCGTTGTTCTGCTCGTCGCTCGATCACGCGCGGCATTATGATTCCAATATAAATAAAGCAGCGTCGCGTCGCTCGTGCCGCATCAGACGGAGCTACAATACACGTCTTCCCCGCTGAGCGGAAATAAATAAAGACACATTTTCCAAAAAAGGCCAGCGCTTTCTGAGAAGCCTCGAAAAGCTTTTCCAGGGAGATACAACATGTGTGTGTGTGTGTGTCGGTGTGTAGGGTGGGGTGTAGGTGGAAGAGAGAGAGAGAGAGAGAGAGAGAGAGAGAGAGAGAGAGAGAGAGAGAGAGAGAGAGAGAGAGATTGGTGAGGTCTACAGAGACATCGATAAGCTCTCAGCCAGTTAAGGCCCTTGTGGGCGTGAGATTGGCTGTATTGATCCATCTCTCTGAAGATAACACCTCCCTCCCCCCTCCCCCCCCCCCCCTCCCCTCCCCCCCACAGCAGTGACGGCTTGTTTGCTGTCATGTCGTACATTTACATAACCATCCATGTCATCATGCCTCCTCACATCAACACACACACACACATACACACACACGGTCCCAGTCACTTACGCACACACACACACACACACACACACACACACACACATTTACAGTGCGTACCGTATATATATATGTACACATATAGTATATACACATATACTGTATACACAAACACAGCCCTAGTCGCTCAAACACACACACATACACATGGGTCACGTGCCCACACACACACACACACACTCTCTCATACGCACACGTACACAGGCACACACTGTTACACACACAGAGACACACACACACACACACACACACACACACACACAGGCACACACGCACACACACACACCACACACACACACACACTCAACCAATTCCCTCATCTTGCAAGCCTCACCCTAATCACATGCTGTTGCTGGTGTTGTTGTCGTTGTTTACGGTGAGAAGAAAGGCATGCTGGGAAATGGGACAGATAAAAGCAACGGCGGCGTCTCCCACTGTAATGTATTGGGGGGGAGGGGCGGGGCCTAAAACTGAGCGCGTCCTCCGCACCGCAGATGAAACAGTGAGTGTGTGTTTACATCTCACTGTGGCGCCTTCTCTGGCCCTGTGTGTTCCAGGAGAGCTGAGACACACCGCCAGCCTATCGATCGCTGGGGGGCCATTTTATTCTGCTCCCCCTCACCCCTCCCCCGCGGGGCCTGCTCCCTTAGCGCCCGTATCCAACCGCATCGATTGGCTCGCCGGAGGCGGGAACCGACCCTGCCCCGCCAGACAGCCAACCAGAACGCTCCTCGCTAAAGGTAGCCCCGGGCGCGTAACCTTTAACCCCGCCCCTCCCATCGGACGCATTCCAGGGGGCCGGCGGTCTCTGTCAGACGTTTTTAATCGTGCGGTCGTGAGCGGCTGTCCTTTGTCAGATTGGTGGGTGGTGGAGGGTGGTGGGGTGGGGGTGGTGGGAGGTGGTGGTGGATGGTGGGTGGTGGTGGTGAGGGCACCTGCTAGGAGCCGTTAGCCGGTGTCACGGTGCAGAGTAATAACAGGATTCCGTCGAGGGCTGCTGTCTCTAATCTAATCGCGAGCTGTGCTCACTGCTCCGCCTGATTTATCGTCGGCCGCGGACGCCGCGGTGCCCGTCGTCGTGCGGCAATTTGTCACGAGGTCTACACACAAAAAAGCTTTGTAATTTGATTTGGTATTTCTAAAGGTACCATGTGACTTTGCTGCCTCTCGCACACACACACACACACACAGTTAGGGGCCAATCACGCAGAACAGTTTCTGAAAACGTGTTACGTTTCATTTTATGGTTAACCATCCATGCATAAAAGTTTTCCCCGTTCCGGAGGTGATGTCCTTACAAAGTGTCCAACAGCAAAGAGAAAAAGCTGCTTTTAGCAGTGTAAGGGTAATAGTTTGTTCCTAAATGAAAGGCATCATAAGATGGTCTGCGCGTCAGAGATCGAGGCATAACTGCAGACGTACTGTAAGTCCTTCCTGCTCGACAGACAGGTGCTGCTAGCTGTTAGCACCCAGCAGCATCACTCAAGGCTCAAGTCAAGGCTTCTCTCGTTGCAACGCTGCTCTGTGTGATCGGCCCCTGAGGTCACGTTGTGTGTCGAAGCAAAGACCGGAGAAAAGACCTACGAAAGCAGGTATCAAGCTCCAGTAGGCTACTCAAGCCAGGTCATCTTTTTGAGATCTGTTTCATTTGTTATCTTACTAATATAACAAGGAAGCACATCTGCAAGGCCAGCAAGCAGCAGGCAGGCGCTGGGAGACACCCATGTGAACGACCACAGTCAAATGGGTGTCTAAGTAACTCATTCAACTTAAAAAAACCACATTGTTGGTCAAATATATACACGCCTAATGGTGTGTGTGTGTGTGTGTAAATAGTAAATGGATTGCATTTATATATTGCCTCACATTCACACGCCGACAACATCAACCATGCAAGGTAACAACCAACACGTCAGGAGCAGTTAGGGTTAGGTGGTGTCTTGCTCAGGGACACCTCGACACTTAGCTAGGAGGGGGAGCCCGGGAATCAAACCTTCCTGTTGCCAGACAACCGCTCTTATACCTCCTGAGCTTCTGCAGTGTGTGTGTGTGTGTGTGTGTGTATGCCACTGCGTTTGGGCGTCAGGTCAAATCAGTGTACTTTCCCACCATTGGTCGGCACGGACCAAATTGAATGAGATCTTGGTTCCCTGTTCCCAGGGACGGTAAATTGCTTTTTGTTCTCTAGACAGTAACTCACATTTGACCCAAAGTCTGCGGTGGAGCTTTGATATAAATGTTAGTTTGAGAAACTACAAACTACGGTTTAACCGCCACGGAAACCAGTTGAGAGAATGCAGTGGCAGCTTGATAGACAGGTTACACTTTATAAGGAAAGCAAACACTAACAGACAGGTTTGAGGTGACATAAGGCCTAACATCGGTGAGGGTAAATGTAGAAAGAACTGGAATGATGCTGGAAACGTTGATGACCAATGACCGTGGTGTATTGTAACAAAGGGGATTAATTCAGGCCTTCACTGAGGCCTGTGTAGCCTGTGTGAACGACAGGTCAGGTCAGGGGTTAAACGGCTGTGACACAGCATGGAACAACAACACAACAATTCACCGTTTCTGTTTCGATATTCTGGTCCATCTTTTAGGTTCTTCTTCAGGGCCGCTGGCCGCTCACCGTACTCCTGAGGTGGCCTCTCTCTCTCTCTCTCTCTCTCTCTCTCTCTCTCTCTCTCTCCTCGTCTTGCGGAGGGCTGGCTGTCTTGCAGAGGGTCCTGGCTGTCTTGTGGAGGGTCCTGGCTGTGGAGGGTCCTGGCTGTCTTGTGGAGGGTCCTGGCTGTGTTGCGGAGGGTCCTGGCTGTCTTGCAGAGGGTTCCTGGCTGTTGGAGGGTCCTGGGCTGTTCTTGCAGAGGGTCCTGGCTTCTTGTGGAGGGTCCTGGCTTGGGGTCCTGGCTTCTTGCAGATGGTGTCCCGGCTGATGGAGGGTTCTTGGCCTGTCTGGGTCCACTGTCTAGGTACAACCTGTGGGGGGCGGTGATATCGGACCATATCAATCTAACTGTAATCGAAGGAGTCTCTGTTTGTATGTGTGTGTGTCTCTAATCCAATTTTCTCAACATCTCAACTTCTCATCCGATCGATTTCACGCCTGGCAGGTTTATTGCTGAGGACCCAGGGAGTGTCGAGTGTGAAGTTGTTTGGATGAGCAGTTCCCCCGGAAAGCTGCAATCCATCGGCCCAATCGGCTCGTTACAAACAGGCACAGAACGATCCGGCACTTTGCTGGTGCATCGCCGAGGACCCAAGGGAAGGTTGTTTGGCCGAGCGGGCCGGAGGCCACACACTCAGTCCGTTTCAAACGGGCACGCTTCGAACAGCCACATGACTCAGTCTATCAGGGGGACCATCACCCCAGGTTTGTTGTTCTCAAATGTTCCACAATTACCAACTAAGATAATCAGGGTTTTAATAGTATTCCTGTTTTATGGTACACATTTAAGGTCCATAATGTCCACTTCCATACAGCCCCTGGTCTTCAGCCATAGACTTCAACTCATCACTCTGAGAACGTTAAGACGATCCTCCTCTCCCACCTCGTTAAACCAGAAATAGACCCTTTTTAAACGGCAATGAAATTTGTTTTATGTCAGATGGGGACAACATTAATTTGAATGCTTTCAAATTGGTATTTTGTCACTGGACTGAAATGGAGTGGCCTGGCAAAGCAGAGGAGGAGGGGGATTAAAACCAACAACGTAGAACTGTCAGCTCTATACAGAGTGTGTCCTTTCTATGATAAAATTATGATTCTACGCCAGACTCCCCTCCCCGACCCGGCAGGCCCACTTATCATTGGCTCGTCCGGCACGTGCTGCACTTTATAGCGTTGTTCTCCTCAAGGTGGGGGTATTCATTAAAGACACAATGGACGAAAGTTATTGTAATTATTAATTAACGCGATGAACATGATGAACTGGTCAATTGAAAAGTCTGCGATGAGTTGAGTCTCCTATCTCAACAATGTCAGTCCACTTTTAAATGTCTTTGTGTGCCATGGAAGCGTTGGCGGCCTTACTTTGCTCTTTTGATTGAATGTCTGACTTCATTAAGAGGCTCTCTCTCTCTCTCTCTCTCTCTCTCTCTCTCTCTCTCTCTCTCTATGCGCTAACCTTGCACGTCCAAAGAGGTGAGGTCCCGGTGGACTTGTTTTTGCAGATCCAAATTAAAAAAGGCTGAATAGAGAATCATACTTACGGTCGATGCAATCAACCTTGTTCATCTGCTGGCGGCGGCCATGTTGGTTGTTCGTTGGGTGTCTCAATCTCAGTTCCAGAAGTTTGACAAAGCTGCAGGCAAGCTTCTAGGGGCTCCATTCATCTGGTTCTGAGTTTGTCTGCCATCAGACTTTAGGTATTACTGTAATACTCCACTGGATGCCTGGAAACCTTCTCGAATCTTTTGGGGAGAAACCATTGAAACAACTGAATTGAAACGCACTCTTAACACAACCTGAGGGGAATGGATGTGGCAAACGCAATGCAGACCTAAAGACAATGCCTTCCTTAAGTTGCCATGGTTTCCCGAGACTCTAGCTAGAAGGTTTCCCCACCCAGGTAGCCAACCAACAGGGCCGCCGTCAGGTAAATAACGCCCCCCCCCCCCCCCAACAGGGAAGCCTGACCCACACCAACACAGCATCGACCTCTCTCTCTCCTCTCCGGCCTGTCAGGAAGTTTTAAGCGGATGCCGTGGCGTGTTCCTGCTCATAACTCATTATTTCCTTCCCGTGGAACTCAATGGGAGCCTATTTTCCCTCCAGATGACAGAACCCCGGCGAGTGGTTCCGGTCCGGAGGAACCGTCCACTTCATTTACTGCACCCATTTGTTACCGAAGAGAGAGAGAGAGAGAGAGAGAGAGAGAGAGAGAGAGAGAGAGAGAGAGAGAGAGAGAGAGAGAGAGAGAGAGGGTGTGTGAGAGAGAGAGAGATAAAGAGAGAGAGAGAGACAAAAGGAGACAGCAACACAACCACAACCACACACAAACACACACACACAACAACACAACACACACAACACACAACACACAAACACACAACACACACACACACACACACACACACACACACACACACACACACACACACATATTATTACAAGGTGAATGAAGTGACTGGTGATGATATGGCCTGTCATGGTATAACATGATAAGTGTACACTAGGGTCTGAACGTCTCCAGCGTTTCATGCAGTGAGACCTTGACAGGCCGAACTATGACCGTGACCTTGACGTTGATCTCTGTGTTTATGGAGCGCAGACGTGATGTTGTTCACTAGCCATCTCTACACCGCACACACCACACACACACACACACACACACACACACACCATCACACACACACACACACACACACACACACACACACCCTCACCGACAGACACCATGCTGAGCCCGGTGACATGAGAGAGACAGAGAGAGGGAGGGAGGGAAAGAGAGATAGAGATAGAGAGAGAGAGAGGAGAGACAGAGAGAGGTGAGAGAGAGAGAGGAGAGAGAGGAGAGAGAGAGAGAGAGAGAGAGAGAGAGAGAAGAGAGAGAGAGAGAGAGAGAGAGAGAGAGAGAGAGAGAGAGAGAGAGCCTTCAGGGTTGTGTCAGCTTTTGTAATCTCTCAAACCTCCATTTCTCTTCTTCCTCTCTCTCACTCTCACCAACATACAATTTGTGTGTCCACGCGCCTGTGTGTGTGTGTGTGTGTGTGTGTGTGTGTGTGTGTGTGTGTGTGTGTGTGCATGTGTCTGTGTGTGTTTGTGTGTCTCTATACAATATATTTGAGCGTTATACAGGGCTTAGGGTTGTGTTCTCTATTGTGTGTGTGTGGTGTGTTTGTGTGTGTGTGTGTGTGTGTGTGTGTGTGTGTGTGTGTGTGTGTGTGTGTGTGTGTGTGTGTGTGTGTGTGTGTGTGTTGTGTGTTTGTGTGTGTGTTGTGTTGTGTGTGTGTGTGTGGGTGTGTGTGTGTAAGATTACTCCAGCCCACGTGGCAGCAGGGTCTCTCACAGCGCAGGACTCTCGCTCGCGGCGCAGGAATACAACATGAAAACCAGCCGCTGACAGCACAGGTGTCAAAACCTCGTCGCTCGCTGGAGGAAAATTATCCCCGGAGGCCATGAGGCGGCTAACGTAGCGCTAACGTAGCGTCCGTTCCTCTGCTGGAGTTATGCAGCGTTCCATTTTTCCTCGGAAGTCGGAGCTGGGAATGACGTCACACCCGAGTTGACCGCGTTCCAGTTACAACAAGTTGGAAAAACAGGACGCCTTCCAGGAAAACTTTGTTGTGCTTGGGTTTGCTCCAGCCATTGTTAGCAATACCAGTTGATATATAGACAGAAGTGCTAAAACAGTATATTACTACAGCTTTCACTACTGTTGATGCATAGAGCAGCCATCTTGGATTTCGAAGTCAGGGTTGTGAGATTCTTCTGACTTTCCGAGTCGGATATCCGACTTCAGGAGACATTCCAGTTGCAAGTTCCAGTTCCAACAAGTAGTGCTGTAAGTAAAGTATCGTCCGTTCCCCTGCTGAAGAACCAGCCGTGTTGTGTTGTGTTGTGTTTTGAGCGACTGTGGCTTTGGCATTGTTATGGAGGGGAGGGAGGCGGAGGCGGTGTAAAACAGAGACACAGCTGCATCCTCGCCTCCTCCCACCCCCAGCACCACCCCCAGCACCACCCTCACACTGGGGGCTCGTCAGCGGCGACGAAGCGCCCCGGTGAATTAATGGCGGCAAAGCGACAAAGAAACACAACGATGCTGACGGGCGTCTCATTACGAGGAGTAATTAACATAAAAGCATCTGCACGGCTGCCCTGACCCCCAACCACCCCCACCCACTAATGAATCAACCTCGTGATGGGGGTTTTGACAGTGGAGACATGACTACACCACCTCCTCCACCACCACCGCCACCGCCACCACCGCCACAACGACCTCCACCGCCACGTCATCC
>PIJE02002949.1:30000-32203 GCA_002895965.2 Coryphaenoides rupestris | reverse complement strand
CGAGATCTGACTCAGGCTTATTGTTACTATTGGCTGTGACAAATAAAGTCTTTAACTTTCAAATTTTGGTCTTCCTGATCACCCTCTTACGAATGTCAGAGTATTGGTAAAATCCACGACACCAACTACCCCAATATCCCCCACCTATTGTATGTAGAAATATATATGTTTACTTACAAGTTGGATTAATTGGACTACACCACCCCACCACCACCCTCACCTCCACCACCACCACCACACCACCCACCACCACCACCACCTCCACCTCCACACCACCACCCCCACCACCCACCACCCACCTCCACCTCCACCACCACCACCACCACCACCACCCCACCACCACCACCCCACCACCACCACCACCACCACCCCACCACCACCACCACCTCCACCACCACCACCACCACCACCACCACCACCACCACCACCACCACCACCACCACCTCCACCCCACCACCACCACCTCCACCTCCACCACCACCACCACCACCACCACCACCACCACCACCACCACCACCACCACCATCTCCTCCAAAATCCAGAACCACCTCCACCACCTCTTCCTCCACCTCCCACCACCACCACCACCTACCACCACCACCACCACCACCACCACCACCCACCACCACCACCTCCACCTCCACCACCACCTCCACCGCCACCACCTCCATCAAGGACGGCTTGTTGTGGTCTTGATTCATCGGAGGGCCGCGACGACCAATCACACGGCCCGAATGTTGTGGGCCTGTGGGAGTTTTTTGATCGAAAATATTTATATTTAGAGTTAACGAAACTGGCAAGTTTGTTAGTCAATTTCTGTTTAACGAGATAAAAACTCTACGTCTTACGACTTGGATTTCACATCATGCCCTCAAGCTTGGCTTTGATTGATATTTCACTTTTATTTTGTTCAACACAACTGTAAAAAACTAATTTGATTATATATACTATATATATATATATCCAAAGTGGTCTGAGTGGTCGGCAAGTTCTTTTTCACACAAACCTGTGGTAAATAACCTGAACAATAGCTAATGCAGCTCCATCAAAGCTTCAGCTAATCCACGCATTGCTCAGAGCAACTGGTAGCGGCTGAGAATTGTGCTGCAAATACTCCGATCAATGCTCTTGAACAGAACCGACCAGATAGACCAAACCACAAACGTGACACAACAGAAGATCAGGGACGGTGTGTTAGCGGTGGCCGAAGCGTCGGGTCGGTTGACGTGCGGCGATCAAAGCAACGCGTCCTCCGTTGTTTTCTGAGGTTGTATCCGCTATTTGCGTGGAATATCTGTTTTGGCTTGGCTTTTTTCTTCCATGACCCTCAGAGGAACCATTAAATCACTTAGAGATGTAGACGTGAATTAATCATTATGAATTCACTTTTAACACGCCTCCCATTTAATATCATGCACTCTGCAGTTTTCATTGCACCACTACAAGCAACTCCTCTCTATATATATATATATAGATGTTTTCTCATAGATAGAAAAGTAGTCTCAAAAGAACATATTGTCAATGGGTAATCAGTATCCAGCCACTACATATTAAATATCATTGCCCATTTTTAATCTTAAATATATCGTTCAATTTCTATAGCGTTATAAGTCCGAATTTTCACAACCACATATGCAAACCAGGTGACCTCCAGCGGGTCCCGGCCCACAGGTTGGGCATCGCTGCATCAGAATGACGGTAATGCGGTGACATGGAGAGCGGCCCAGCAGGTCTACAGAGAGTCAAGGTGTATCTCAGAGTCCGTCTGTCTGGAGACAAGGGGAAGAGTATATAATATATATATATATATATATAATATAATATTACGCGTCGATCCGTCGTTTGTATATTCCGCCGCTTGCCTGCAGCTCATTCACATGCAGACCATAAGTTGATTACAGGGGATAACATCTGCCTGAATTACATTGAGACACTGTGGGAATGCTCTGGCTGAAACCCCTCGTGTATTTGGGCGATGGGCAATTTATTTCTCCAGAGATGAGACAAGAAAACACCGTTACCTACTTCAGTTATTCTAAAATAACTAAAAGATAACTTTGTCATCATACGACTGCAGAAGCAAAGCCTTGTTTTAGCGATCCATGAGAGAAGACAACCACATTCTGTAACACTGAGCAAGCTGTCTGCTGATTATCGGGAAAAGATTAGTGATTGTTTTATTGGCTTCCAATAACTTGATTGA
>PIJE02002949.1:10000-25000 GCA_002895965.2 Coryphaenoides rupestris | reverse complement strand
GTTGTGATGCACGACTACCACTAACACTGATTAAAACACACCTAATATCTAAAAATAAATCTTGGTCTTGGGGCCGTATTCACAAAACATTTCATCTAACCACTCAGAGGTCTCCCAAACAGCAGTAAAAGTTCCTGGCTCAGAGTTTCCTCTTAGACCCCGTTCACAAAGAGACCAACTTTCACTAACGAACGGGCAGAAGTTTTAAGCGGGTTGACCTGGTTGCTATGGACGACGTCAATGAACAAGCTTACTTCCTGCCTCCACAGTCTCAGTCTCAGTCTCAGTCGCTGATTTCATCATATAAATATTGCAGAAGCAGGTATCATGATGCAATATTCAAATAAAGATTTCAAAATGCAACTGTAGGCTAAGGATTGCTGATTAAAGATGAAAACAAAAATAATATATATTTTCTGTTGACATCTTGCGATGCCGCATTAATTCTAACAGCGGCTAGTCCAGCTATGGCCATGAAGTGCGATTTGTTTCTCTGTAATTGGCCAACATCAAGAGGAAAGCGTATGAATTGTCGGACGATGTTGGGTCTGGAGAAGGCGTTTATTGTTTGATGTTATATTCTACTGACAGATGACCTGAGAGAGACCTAGTTTGAGTAGTTTCCCCTAAATCAGCATCTCTCCATCTACTTTTAGCCTTAAGTTGTGTTGTGAACGCGGCCCTGGTTTCCTATGGCTGGCTTAAGGTTACCTGTAGTAGCTAGGCTACTCTTCATCACGTTGATGAATGTTCTCAGCCTCACCTGTACTTCACTGTGGCTCACAGCGGCTGCTAAACGGCTTCATGTGATGTGATTTAAATGCAGCACAAGGTCGGGCCGGAGCCGGGAGGCGGAGCGGCGCGGTCTGCTGCCACCAACACGCGTTTGTAAATGAGAGGAACTCACACAAGGTTGAAGCGATAAGAGAGACGGCTGCAAGTAGGTCGTCACCGCGGGGGGGGGCGGGGTGTGGATGGAGGGGGGCGGGGTTACATGTCTGTCTGCGCCCCCGGGGACGAGGCGGAGGGAGGGACCCCACGGGGGCCACGGCACACCAGGAGGAGATTCTACGGTCAAATATAGCCTGCGCAATAACATCACACCTCCACCTGTGTGTGTGTGTGTGTGTGTGTGTGTGTGTGTGTGTGTGTGTGTGTGTGTGTGTGTGTGTGTGTGTGTGTGTGTGTGTGTGTGTGTGAGTGGACCTCAGAAGTCATTCCTACTTTTTCCAGCCCCCATATTTCGCCCGTGCAATTAATCACCAGGCAGTTTAGGATGATTGCGATGAATATTAAGTGGCAAGGTCCCCCCTCCTCCTCCTCCTCCCCCCCACCTGCATCTTAATTACACTCCACCCCCCCCACCCCCCCACCCCCAACCCGCCCCCGCCGGCAGTGAAACCAAAAAAAACCATCTCGCCCGTTTCCCTCCCTCAACTCCGACCCGGCCTTTCCCTTTACAGTCATTAAGAAAAATGACACACAGGTTGTGCAGGCGAGCACACACACACACACACACACACACACACACACACACACACACACACACACACACACACACACTCACACACACACACACACACACACACACACGGCGTATGCAGAAATGAGTTTTAAGAGCAGACGGCGTAGTAGAGTGTGAGCCGGAGAAAAAAATATGAAATGAGAGGAAGAAAAAATGAAAAAAAATCCTCCACCTTGTTCCCTCTCAGCTCACAGACTCATAAATCATTCTGTGCTACTTCCTGACTGCGGAGAATCTGAGCGTTCTGTGTGTCGGTGTGTGTGTGTGTGTGTGTGTGTGTGTGTGTGTGTGTGTGTGTGTGTGTGTGTGTGTGTGTGTGTGTGTGTGTGTGTGTGTGTGTGTGTGTGTGAGAGAGACCAGGGGGTGAACAGCGCTGGGAGGAACCGTACGACCTGCTCTTTCACGGAAATCTCCGTTCCGTGCAGCTTAGTTCAGTTTAGTTCAGTTCAGTTCGGTTTAGTTCAGTTTGCCGTTGATGCACGTGAGGTAAGTGATGGGACGTCTGCGCTGTAACTTCTGTTCTTGAATTACATTTTAAATGTCAGAGTGGTTACGTTTGGATCGGATACCGAGGAATCCAGGCCAAGCGCTGTCATGGAATTTTGTGCCGTCTGACTGTCTGTGCCGTTTTTTTTTAAGGGATGTGAAAACACTAAATTATAAGAGTGTCCAATAATAATAATTCAATTTCAATTTATTTATCAAATCAGGTGAATCCCACTGAGACAGAATCTCATTTTCAAGAGAGACCTGAGTGTACATCAAGAACTAGAACACAGTATAATCTGGTTAAAAAAGTACAGTACAAGTTAAGTAGCAAGTAAATTGAGTGAAAAATACTTAGAAACACAATATAAAAACAGAATTATAGGAAAATAGTAAGAAAAGAAACAAAACACATAAACACAATGGTAGACGTAATAATTATATGTTTCTTTCTGTGGAAAACAAGACCAGAGAGAACAGATTTGAGCTGAACTCACCGTCAGTCTCAGCCACCTGCCAACAACAACAACAACAACCGTCTGTCATTTTCATTCATTTATGTACATTTCCAAATCTCAATCTGTCTGAATATCTCCGCCATAACAATATGCTAACACCTGAGAGACGCAGGTCGAGGGAACGCTCAGCTCAGTGTGAAGCCTCCGTGAGACGTACCATTAGCCGTACAGCTAATAGTTGGCTGATTGACGAGCGCTCCAGCATGCTAAATAAAACAGCCCCGCTCCCTTCTCTTGAGGATAATAACAGAAAGAATTACCGTCTCACGTGTGGCTTATTTATCCATGGACAAATATATATATATTTATATTCGGTGAAGAGATAAATCAAATAAAACACAACAGAACAGAAGTTTTTCCGTAGAACGGCGGTTTGGGCAATAGACTGCTAATAGCACTTCTGAGAGTCATTAGCTGCAACATTGCCGCCAACATGACTCTAAAATAATAATCCTGAGACGTGGCGCTCAGAGGTTCTCTCTCTCCGGTGTTAGAGATGTGAGGTCGTTTGTTTGTTGACCTCTGTCCCTGGGCAGGCCCCTCGCCGTGGGCAGGGTGGATGTATGGAGCCCACAGTGTGTTTAGAAGGCATTTAACATTGTTAGAGGAATGCATTCGTCCTCCATGTTCTCCATGTTGTGCATATGCAAGAGTACAATATCTCACCAGGGTTTTAAATAGATTGCTCAATGGCCACGTCGGATTATGAAACGGATCAATTGTTTTTGCAGTCAGTGCACTGGGATTTTTCCCCCACTGTTTCCAAAGCACGATTTCCAAAGTCTTATTAACCCTGAATATACTGGAATAACATGCTATTTTAGACAACGAGACTACTAGACTACTTATATTTGTATAGCCCTTAATCACAAGACAGTCTCAAAGGGCTTTACAGGCCAGAGTTTTATGGGCCAGAAGTGATTTATGACCTGACCCCACTAATGTCATCACTAGCGATGCAATAATCTATAGTCTGATAAGTAACACGAATTTCATGTTTCATGATCTGGCCCAGATACACGACCACATGCATGTTCTCCATAACTCTCGTGATGAAGTGTGATGAACAAAAAGTCTCCCATTAACACCAAGTCTGGGATGAACGAGTGGCGGTCCTGAAACAGTACATAATTCATTCGCACGTTTGTTAGTGAGGATGATGATGGACAGCGACTCATTTGGGAGACAATATGCGACTTTGGAATGGAGGTGACTCTTATGGTCGCGCCAATCTCCTGCTCTTTGATGCCGGGTGATTATTATGTCTTAGCGCACAGCAGCAGCAGCAACTCACCTGCCGAGGAAAATTAGAATTCCCTCCGGCCGCCGAGGTCAGTTGCCACGATAATTAAGTTCCCGACACAGTGGGCTTATTTTTTACGGGCGGCTTTTAGTATTTTCGTCGAAGAGAAAGAGAAAAACAACACATTTCAGCAAAACATTGAAGCGTTTCCCGATGAAGGTTACCTTTCCTGTCCATCGCGTTGACGTTCGCTTAATGTCCCGGTTATGTATGCAGAATATAGGACAGATATGGTGCGTGGCTTTGAAATAGATGTTTATCTCTTCCTACTGTTTACCTGCGCTGTGATTGATGAGCAATGGAGAGTATATGAGAGACAGAGAGAGAGAGAGAGAGAGAGAGAGAGAGAGAGAGAGAGAGAGAGAGAGAGAGAGAGAGAGAGAGGATATATTATAGATCTGTCTCTCTACTACATATAGGCATGTTGGATCAATAAGTGAACATCATGTCCGAAGGGTAAATCATATGTCAATCATATCTGCTGTTGTAAATCTAATGTGTTGGAATAGGTTTTACACAGCAGTCACACATCGTCTCTAAGAGTGTGTATTGATTGTATTGATTTATTTTAGAGAATTAAAGATTATATTATATATATGAAATACTACACTATCCTTTGCATTGCCCACATCTTGCAGACACTTACTGTATATACAAGAAGATGGAAAACATTGAAGTCAGCATTGAATGAAGGATTTTTCTCGTGATATGAACTAGATGTCCTGCGCCCGTTCGTAACGATCCCCTGCCCTGTGCTTGGCCTTCGGTTTTTCTGCTGCTTGCAGCTTTTTTGCGAACCGCTCGCCCAACTCACTCAAACAACTTCACACTCGATTGACACTGAACTTCCTTGGGTCCTCGACGATACAGCCACCGCCGGTGCAGTGCCCGTTCCCGTGCCTGTTCAGAACGGGCCGATTGTTGCCAGCTTTCTCGTGAACCGCTCATCCAAACGACTTCACACTCGACACCTTGGAAGTTAACGGTCTTTGAGAAAATGTAATTCCAGGCATACTGTACATACATACAGAGACTCCTTCCGTTATAGTGAGGTGCCCCTATGAATGGCGTCGGCAACAAACACAACCAAGCATGCTAACCTTGAGACGTGATTGCTGGGAGGAAGCTTTGAATCAGGGGGACAACACACTCGTTTCCAGCATAAGACTCAGAAAGGCCGACTGGTCCGAACAAGAGAAGAGACATAATTCCCTCCTCTCACCCTGCAGCCCAAAGGCTATTGATCTAGAACAACATGAATGAGTGGGCCAAAGTAAGCTGCTTACATGCACTATCGCTCCTGCTGATTAAAGGGCTGTTCACAAGTCAAAGGGTCCTCCTCCACCAGGACACTGAAATGGTCTGTTTTCAGGATCCATGCGGTGCCCGTCTCACGGTGGATTTTGCGCCTCAATTCCTGTGGACACGCCGTCTGTCTGGTAGATAACGGAGAGACGGGAGTCTCTGGGTCTCTGTTTCCCCAACTTCTTCTGTCAGGTCTTGTGTAGGCCTACCCCCCATAGCCCCGTCCGTAGGGCTCCGGTAGCCCCGTCATCCACACCACACCGCACCGCAAATGTTTTCCTTACAGAGCTAATATTATCCTGTTATCTTCTAGCCTGGTTATTAATATTGCAGTGGCCCAGAGGCGCTGGAAATGGAAGAAGCTGAGGCTACTTCTGTCTCTGGTCTTAACTTCTGTATTGCTGACAAGTATTTATATCTTGCGTCTTGCATTTTAGTTTTGTAGGTTTAACAAAGCAAGCTGATCCCTTGGAACCTACACATGTTGACCCCTAGGGCCAAGTTGGGAATCCCTGGTAATCCAGGGAACACCATCAATTCATTCTGCTTGTTGATATATTATTTCTTTGTGTGTGTGTATTTGTGTATTTGTGTTGACAGCTAAGTGTACAATCCAGACCCTGGCTGCCCCCCCCCCCCCCCCATATATATGTTAATTATTTTCTCTTTACATATTTATTGATGATCCAAAGCGGATTGAAAGCTCCACAGATAACAGAAGTTCTATTTCAGAGTATAAAGTATATTATTCAGTTAAAATCTGGCCTGTGTGTAACACAAGCGTCAAAGTGAAGCAGGAATATGTTGTAATAAAAATAAACACAGTTACTCGCTGTCTCGGTGCCCGCGGGGGCGGCGGCGGCGGCGGCGGCGGCGGCTGTGAGCGTGATGTGGAAAACATTTCCGTTGCCACTTCTCTTCCTCCTCCTCCTCCTCCTCCTCATCCTTCTCTGCCTCTCTGGCTTGTAGTGTGCGCCAGGGAGCCCTAAATCCTACCTACACCTCCTTTTTACCCACAAGTCTTTGGGGGGCTTTGCCTTCCCTCCACCAAAAGGTGTTCCAATCTTTCACACGACACAACACTCCCGCTAAAACACGGCAGCGGCCGCCTCCCTCCCCGCCTCAGTGTGCTGTTGTTCCGCCGGGAAAGTTGGGGAAAAGCAAAGAGAGACCGAGACACACGAGAGAGAGACGATGACGGGTGGATTTAGGCGCTAAGCTGGCAGGTGTGTGTGTGTGTGTGTGTGTGTGTGTGTGTGTGTGTGTGTGTGTGTGTGTGTGTGTGTGTGTGTGTGTGTGTGTGTGATGAATACTTAAAATGGCTTCCCAGCTGTGGATGCCTCCCCCCATTCCTCACGGCACGCGTATCATCAGGCAGAAACCTTGAAAACATCAAATATGTTCAGAGTCCTTTCCATCACGCTTGCGTCCCTCCCCTGGGCACCGCTCTGCCTCGGTTCCTGTAATTGACTCCTTTTGTGTTTCATTTGCTTTCATATTATTTTCTGACATTGAGCGTACCTGAAGACCGAGTCAAATTCCTTCCAGCATGTGTGAAAGCAACCCGTGAGGCCATTGAGGCCAATTCTGAGTATGAAGTGCTGATGTTATGAACAGCGACCACACAGTAGCAGTACAACATGGTAGCACCATAGTAACATATTTGTCCGTGCGACTGAAGACTGAAGCCGGTGTTCTCCATGAAGGTTTTTATACATTCACCTCCTCTGCACCGGAGAGGTTGGGGTGGAAACTGTGTGCTGTGCATCACCCAGGTGGCTGCTACTGCTATACACTGGTGGTGCATTAAGGAGCAATATCACACACACACACACACACACACACACACACCCACACACATACAAAATTATAATTATTATAATGATTACATTGAAAACATTGTTACGATGCATACATCCTAAATTGCCTTCCACCCTCCGAGGGATGGTATAATTCAAATGAATTTGTTAAAACTAATAGAGAGAGAGACAGAGTTGTCACCTGGGTACAGGTGTGTGTGTGTGTGTGTGTGTGTGATGTTTCTATTAAGGCTATATTTACATCCTTTGGCAGGTCCCTGCTGACAGCCTTGTAATACCTGCAATAATTAAGAGATGACAGAAGAAACGTCAGCCTAGTACACACACACACTCTCACACACACACACACACACAAACACACACACAGTACACACACACACACACCACACACACACACACACACACACACACATACACACACACATGTACAAACACACACACACAGTACACACACACACACACACACACACACCTGTACCCAGGTGACAACTCTGCCCACCCCCCCCCGCCCCCCCACAGAGATAATTAAGGGAGGAAACTTAAGGACACTAAAGTGGTTGATCTATAGATGCATCTTCTTCTCATCCTCTCCTTCCTTCTCTATCAATCTCTCTCACTCTCAATTTCTATTATATACATACTTATATATAAAGGCTCAGTAATAAAGCAATAAACAAATGAAAAATTTAACCTCAAAGTCAGAGACAGTAAAATTTGATGAAGATGACTTTTGCGGACCCATTCTTTCTTTCTGTCCTGAAGTTTCACTTCAGATGAACTCTCCTTTGTTTTATTCGATGACTGGTACCATAGAATCCTCTCTCGAGACCTGAAGTATAGAGACATTATAAATAGGACCATTCATTTTTTCCCGATGTTCCTAGTGTGCAAACAATAATAAATATGATTCCTACTCTCTTCAAATTAGACCGGACAAGAGAAAGAAAGTGTGGCGAAGCTTCCAGGTGGTTCCTCTAGTCTCTTGGAAAGGAATGGTCTTCTGCATGATGGCTTCCTTACAACATCACCGGGTAGCAGCTCAGCTTTCCTAACAGATATACACCCGAGCCGCAGCTCTTGGGGGATCAACTCGGGCTCCTCAAACTAACATTTTCTCTGGAATATGAAAAGTGTCCAAGTTCAACAAAGGAACAGCCGGTTGACAAAGAAGCACACGCTGTGAGAACCAGGTTGGATGCTACAGCGCTGGGTTTACTTTAGATGGCTGACAGCTGGGGAATTTTAAATCAGCATATTCTTCACAGGATCACACTTCAGTATAACGTCTCAAATCAAGCAAAAGAGCGATTATGTCTCCGCAATATGCAGCATGTTGGTGGCCGGGAAACGACTTTTGTCTTCATTCCTGCTGCTCTTTGTACTGTAAATATTGTAAATATTCTAAATATTCTTCGATTCTGATCCCTCCAATTCGTGTTGCTTGGATTGTTCTTTCTTTGCACATTCCGCTGGGCATCGGCACTTTTAATTTCACTGCATATCCTTTATGTCTATGTGACGAATTAAACATCTTGAATCTTGTCGAAGGAGATAAACAACATACTGTACGTCAATGAGATTTTATGCAGGTGGCGTACAAGTGAGGTAACAATGCATATAAAAAGTAGGGTCTGCATGTGATCGATTGGGATCGACGCTCTGAATGTGATCGAAGCTCTTCACCGTATGATGGTGGCGAGAATAATCACCTCGGGAGCCGGATACCGTCCAGCTGGGCCGACTCTACTTTTTTTTTATCCAAACTTTCTGCAGGGGAAACATGGTTGGGTCAGCACTACTTTTAAGGTAAAAAAAAAAAAGAAAGAAGCAGGATTATTTTAACCAGAGGTGAGCGACCCTGCGTCTGCTGCCCCTCGGCTATTGATGAGTTTGCTCTCCGGAGTCACCGAGGCCGATCCCCCGGATAGAGCTGTCCGCTTCATCCCGGGCGAGCGTTGGAAGCGTCGGCGGGCCGGCGGACAGTGATGCAGTACCCGGGCCTCGCCGAAAGGTCACAGCTCTCAGTAGCGCGGCGGTGGAGGTCCCTGCCTCACTGTGTCCACCCAGCAGGAGTAATGGGCCAGGGCTAGCGCTACATGCTCCACCGCTAACATGGACATTTGTCTTCGCTTGACATGCTTTCAAATTGTACTCTTTTTTTCTCAGCGGCACCTTGCATGCGTGCGGGAGATGTTGCTCTGACTCTCCACACACTGAGATGATGCTTTGGTCTTTGTGGTTTTTTAAATGCCGTCACTTTTTTTGAGTGCCGTGTATCCGGACTGTGCACTTTTCAAGCAATAATTACGAGCCCTTTTAAAATGTGTCACAACGTCACAAGTGGAAGTATCCACTCAGTGTCACTCAGTCTATGATGGGCAGATCAACTCCAGCCTCTACCAGTCCAGACCAGTCCTGTCTAGTACAGACCAGTCCAGACCAGTCCTGTCCAGTACAGACCAGTCCTGTCCAGTACAGACCAGTCCAGACCAGTCCTGTCCAGTACAGACCAGTCCAGACCAGTCCAGACCAGTCCAGTCCACTCAGGCGGTAGGACACGGCCACCTGTGATGTCACAAAGCGATTGATTTTTAAATGGCTCTTAATGGCTCATCAACAAGACAGCCGGTGGTGAAATAGAGGCCCTTTAACATACACAGTTATTGATCCCTCAGACGTCATATTAATATCATCTGAGTCATCTCGTACGAAACGTTACGATTTCAGTTTATCGCTCGGGTTAATTTGCCGAACATGGTTTTATATTTGCCTGTGGGAATAAAGAACTTTCAATATGCGGGTGACCTTGATGCGGTTCCAAAGGATTCCGTGGTGATGAACCGCTCCTGTTCTATCTCCATCTTTGATTAGTTGTTATTGATTTCAGCCGCCGGTCAAATGAGCCGGACGAGAGGACTTATCCTGCCCTCTCCTTCATGTAATATGGATCCATTATGATGGAGACGGCAGCCCTGCCTGGGAAACCTGGACCCTGCAGAGGAGAGAGAGAGAGAGAGGAGAGAGAGAGAGAGAGAGAGAGAGAGAGAGAGAGAGAGAGAGAGAGAGAGAGAGAGAGAGAGAGAGAGAGAGAGAGAGAGAGAGAGAGAGAGAGAGGAGAGAGAGAGAGAGAGAGAGAGAGAGAGAGAGAATTAAGGAGATAATGGGAGAGGAGGGGAGAGGAGAATAGGATTTGACGAGAGCAGAGGAGAAGAGGGAGGGAGGAGATGAGACGGGATTGGAGAAGAAAGAATCGGGGGAGATGACAGAGAAGATGAGAGGGGAGGAGAGAGGAGAGGTAAGAAAGGAGGGGAGGAGGAGCAACACAACATGTCTCTCTTCCTCTGGTTATGGGAGAGGAAGGCCCAGACAGGATTTCCCCGTCTCCAGAGAAAAGCCTCCTGGATTTACCTCATGGGTTCTGCCGGCTCCTGTTGAATAGTTTACTGATTAAAAAACATGAGCGAACTTCAAAAGGAAGTCCAGAAAATAAAGAAATAAAGAAATAAATCGGAAGAGTTTAAATCCACCAAGCGGTCCAGTGATGCCACTGTCTCTAAGTTCTAATCAGCGTGCAGCGGTGAGACAATATGATTGAATGGATGCGATGGGATTGGATATGAGAAGATGATCTTTGCTTGTGATTCAGAGGGAATGCAGACACAGGAAAGCTCTGGTCTGAGTTTTGTTTGCAGTCCACCTGAGAAGGACGGTGAACCCTCTACCTGCTGCTCCTCCATGGCATGAGGGTCTCAGATCATCAACATCTGTGAGAGATTTCACTTTTGTCAGTCATTTACATCATCAATCATTTTTGTTATGAAGCTTATGTCCCTGGTCAATAACAGTGGAGGTTTTCTTGGTCCATTGAACAGACTTGCTGGAAGTCAGCCGGTCGAAGTCGGGTTCTTTTTGCATTTTTCATGAAACTGTCCTCGGTGTGAACGACATTGGAAGGACAAGAGGGCAAGTCAGGCTCAGTGGACTTCACATACCCTGTACAGCGCTACTTGAATTGCTAAACATTGAATACATTCCACAGAACTCATAAAGAGTTGTCGCTAACTTCACCTCCCCTCGTCCTTCAACTGTTAAAGTTACACAATATTACCTTGACGCTCTGCAGTTCAGTCAGTCAATGTTTTTATCCAAATCCCTTCACTGAATAACATATAAATGTCTTTGTGCAGAATCATAAGGTCAAAACTTCAACGACTGCTAGCTTGAGGTGCATGAGTCACAAGTGGGTTGACAAGAAGAAAACCAACCGTATATAAGAACGACTAAAATAAGAAGTTCTTTATTCATCCCAGCGGGGGGTTCTTTCCTGAACATAGCGTTGCATCGTGTACCTAAACGTTGACACGGTGTCGTCGTCTTGCGGTCGAGGGTTTCTTCCGGCGATCGTATAAATTGCCGCGACCTTTGCAGCGGATCCCGGTGTCCTGCTGATGAAAGTCACCCCGCGCTGAGACGAGGCGAGGCAGAACGCCGGGCGGACCGGCCTCGGCTTCAGACCCCTCCTGGGACCGAGCGCACACGCCTTTAATGGCCGGGGGGGACGGTGGACTGTCAACCTGGATCTAGGGATTAGACTGAATTGAAAGAATAAGGTCCGGTCACAAGGGCTTTTCATCAGACCTCCACACACACCTGGTGATGTAGAGCAGGGACGGGGGGGGGGGGAGAAGGTTCCGGAGGGCGTTTTCATATTAGGTACATTAGGTCCACTCCCCCCGGTGCCCAGCTTTTACATCAGTAACATTGTTCTGTACCCGAGGACACTCGTGTACTTACTGTATACACACTCCAATCCAGTACCTGGCTCTATGCACCTCGTCGGTTTGCCGATACCCGCCAGTGAACGCAAAAAAGAAGAAGACGACAAAACTTCTTCTTCGTATTGCTGACAAATATAGCTGACACAGCGACGTTTTGTGTCGCTGACAAGCAACATTTGCTGTACTGTAAATCTTGTGGATATTCTGACCCCTCCTATTCATATTATTTGTATTGTAGTACTGTTGCACATTCCGTGTACAGTATGTGTACGTGACAATTAAACTTCTTGAATCTTGAATCTTCTTTATGTTTTTGTCGCTCCAGTGTTGAAAAGTAAAAGCGCGTTATTCCGCATGATCCCTAGCCCGTGCACTCGGAGTGGACCATTCCCCCCACTATGCTTCACACTACGCAGGGCTCGACTGGTATTGATATTTTGGAGACAATATACAACAAATATCGCCCCCCTCTTCGCCCGCCCGTCCCGCTTCATCGGGTTCGGCCCGGGCAGTTCGGAGGATGACAATTGACTTGCTGCTGCGGCTGAGATATGAGCCGGCCGAGGAGCAGAGCGGCCGCAGGTCCACTTTCTGTGTTTGGGTAAACGGCGTTGTTTTCACGCGTCTTGGCCGAAACCCGTACGCCCCCGAGTACACATGAGCGGTACTCAAGAAGTGGAGAGAGAGAGAGAGAGAGAGACAGTGATGGAGAGAGAGTGTAATGGGAGAGAGAGAGAGAGAGAGAGGAGAGAGAGAGAGAGAGAGAGACAGTGATGAGAGAGAGTGGTAGTTGGGAGAGAGAGAGAGAGAGAGAGGAGAAAGACAGTGATGGAGAGAGAGTGTAAGGGAGAGAGACACGTGATGAGAGAGAGAGAGAGAGAGAGAGAGACAGTGCTAATCACAGTGTTCTCATGGGTGATTCACCGCATACTACTATGATAATACCCTATTGTATGTACATTATGTATTTGATATCCGTTATGCCCTGAATGTGCATTATGTGTCATCAACATAAAATCATAAATCACAGCGTGATTAGAATGCAGATGAGAACTCAGACCACGTGGATGAGAGTTGTACCGAGCTTGGAGCAAGGAGGCGTTATGAAGGCCTCTGGTCACATGACCTCTGGACAGACAGAGAGACAGACAGACAGACAGACAGACAGGTCATGAGTAGGCACAACAGGCCTTCTTGATGGTGTACACAGGTTATTATTGATTGCTCTAAAAATGCTCACTGTTTCTGATTGACAAAAAAAGGAAGAATAGTCTATTATGAACTTGCTTTTCCAATCGCTAATTATATGCAAATGTACGGAACCGAAAATGCTAATTTAATCACAAGCAGAAATGTAGAAGAGTCTGGTCCTCTTAATATCTTCCATTTTTCTTCTGACAGAACCATGATGACTACAATAACGTCACCGCTGATGATAGCCAGCGAGCGCCACGCTAATCCAAAATGAATCAAAATGACACAAAGTACGATCATCTATATCATCGTACTTTGGTCTCTCTTTATAGATATAAATATAATGTGATAAATAGATTGTTAGACACAAACGTGCTTAACCTCTTAATCCAGACAAAAGCACAGCGTGCAGAGCAGAAGAAGTTAAGTGGAAAGGCAGATTTACCTTCTTAAGAAATCTAATGTTGGTCCTCGGTGACCTCAATTAATTCTGTGGTGTTGTGTTCATCAAACAAGGTAAAATGTGTTTACACACACACACATAAACTCTTACACACACACACACACACACACACACACACACACACACACACAAAATAATTGAATTCCTTGTATAGTAAAGGCAGACTTTCTTAAACACACCGTAGTTTTTGCTTGTAATACAAGACCGCCTGATATAAGTACAGCTGTTGAGAGTTGTCTCATGTATAATCTGTATTATATTATATATTATATATTATATATTATATATATTATAAGCCAGTACTATGAGTTAGTATCAGTTATGCTTCGATGTAACATAACAAGCAGACATAACAACCATAAGATACGATATGATTCTTCGGTTCCTGTTATCAGTCAACGTGCGTCATCTATGAAAATAATTAAGGACCGCATGCGCTCGCTCTCTCTCTCTCTCTCTCTCTCTCTCTCTCTCTCTCTCTCTCTCTCTCTCTCTCTCTCTCACACACACACACAACTGTAAATATGCTTTCTGTATCTGAATGAACTTCCGGCGCTCGCTGCTTTGCTTTGCTCACAGAGACGACCTTGAACCACCAAGCACTCAGCCACAGGAGAGGTCAGCTCATCACAACAGCTAAATACAAACACAACCCAAACCAGCACTAAGGGAAGGATTTAATCTGCCACTTAACAAAAGATAAGCGCTCCAAACATATCGATGATGTTGTCGTGTTGTTATTATTTAATGATCTCATAGTGCCGTTGTTTTAGTTGTTATTGAGGAGCGGGTGTAGGGGCGGTGCTTATGGCGTCGGAATGCTTCTTCCCGGAAAGCATCGGAATGCGTCCGAAACCGGCTTCTGACGCTTCTGGAAAAGTCACTCTCCGAATCCGGTGTATCCGAAAATCCCTCCCAGGCCCCGCCCCCCTCCTCCTCAGCGATAGGCTCGACTAGTGGGTATGAAGGAAGGGGGGCGGGGCTTGGAGGCCAGCGCCAGATCTCGGTAGATGTTGACGGACAGCCCTCCTATACTCTAGCACCGCCCCCCCGATATCAGCCTGTTCTGTGGAACTATACGAGGGAGAAGTCGAAATCGCGGGCATCCGATTTTGTTCTGATCTCAGCACCCTTCTGAAGGAGCGTACAGAGGCCTTTAGGTGTGTGTGTGTGTTTACGCCGCCACAGCTGGGAGTCGGCAGAGGAGATGAGGAGAAGATGAGGAGATGAGGAGAAGATGAGGAGATGAGTTCTGCGGGGAGACCTGTTTCTGAGAGAGCTCTTCATGCTCTATTTGCTGTGTGTGTTAGCAGTCATCTGAAGAGCGTTTGGCTGGCAGAGGGAGGAGTAGCAGTGATGTCTGCGTGGCTCTCGGCCGCTTTAAAGAAGATCACAGAGAAAACAAACATCTGATGATCTGTCCTCCGAGGGTCGACTTTCAATTATTCTGGCAGCTTGAGAAAGAATGAGGAGACGCCAAGTCGTGTGTGTGTGTGTGTGTGTGTGTTGTGTGTGTGTGTGGGAGAGTTGTGTGTGTGTGTGTGGGAGAGAGTTGTGTGTGTGTGTGTATGTGTGTGTGTGTGTGTGTGTGTGGGAGAGAGAGAGTGT
>PIJE02002949.1:0-5000 GCA_002895965.2 Coryphaenoides rupestris | reverse complement strand
CAATACGTTCCCCGTATGTCCCCGTATGAGGCAGCGCGCGCAGTCGTACCTTTTATTTGTTTTGCTCGGATGCCCAAATAGTTTTTCTGTCACAGACGAGAAACAAATAGAAGAAGACAGAAACAGCACAACAGACAACTGTAATTTGGAATTGAATTCACCAAGCATCCGCTGAGCTCACAAATGGTATTGAACAATAAGGAACACCGTTTCAACCCCCACCCGTTCCATGTAGCCTACACCTGGGAACAACAATATACAGTATATAGCCTATATGTAGTGTATATATATATATATATATATTGCTCTGCAGTTTGTTGAGGGCCAACACAACTCTCAGCTTATAACCACGCTGGTAACCGCTCACGTTCGCCACACACAGACAGGCCCAGTAAACGTCTAATGGAGGCTGGCAGGTGGAGCAGGCGTGGTGGACGGCGGGTGGAGGCGGCGGCGGCTCCCCTACGGAGCAGAGACGTTGCGTTGCTCAGCACAATCCGTTCCGATCTGGACTCTTTCTGCCTCAAACCTTTGTGTTGTTGTGTTGTTGTTGTGTTGTTTTGTGCGCGCGGTAGATTGAGATTCTGCTGACCGCGGCTCCGCAGCTCCGTGAGGGTTTCTGGGCGTTTTTTTGGAGGATAATCAAAGTCGATTGCTTGAAGCGTCAACGCGTCAACTCGCTAAACGTCTCCTTTCTTGTCGGCCGCCACGGAGAGAAGTGTTGTGGAGAGCAGAATGAAACAACGGAAATAATCAGCATCAACCAGCACTGTACCAGACAGCCTTACAGTCACGGTCAGGGAAGGTCTCTCAGAGTGGTGCCGGACGGATGGCCCTGACCGTTCATGTGTGTTGTGTTGTGCATCCATTTCTCCCACGATGTAAACACCAGAATGTTCCAGATGTGGACAGCGGTGTGTCCACATGTGTCAGAGGTCAGAGTTCACCTGGACTCTGCATAGCTTCCCTCCAATTATTATTAGAGTGCTTTGTTCTATTAACCTGGCAATTATGAGTGCTTGAAACTTGTTCTATTAAAATCTTACGGTACCGTCAGCGATATATATTCTTTGAGCAAAAGTACTTATTCTAAGTGGCTTTGGACAAAAGCGTCTGCCAAATGCCCTCGACATGTAAATGTAAAGAGATCATTTTCAGGTACTTAGCATTCATAACATATTTCCGTCCTTGTAGGTAACCGTGGGTGAGCAGAGCAGAAGTAAATGCTCCATTCCTGGGCTCTAGAGTCTGAGCCTCCGGTCCTGGATGCTTGACTTGGTAGAGTTTATATATTGATTAGATTCGATTCATCGCATCCAGTTACTGGGAGGGGAAAAGCGGAACGTAACCAGGATCCGGAAAGTACGACGATCCAGGGGATTTGGCGGCGGAAGGGGAGCCGGCATCCCCACCGCCCGCCCCCTTTCTCCCGTTAATGAGGTTAAACAAGGATGAGGAAGAGGAAGGTAAAGGCAGAAGACAGCTCGGTGCTTCGGGGCGGAAGGATTTCCCACGGTAAGAACCTCTGACTGCTGCTGCTGTCCACAGACATTTAGATTAACATTCAATGCAGGCCGTTCGACCACGATATTATACGAACGCTGTAGGCCAAGCAAGACAGTCCCTAGCAGAATTTAAATAATATCGTCATCACAGGATCAGAATAGGGTGGTGTTCGGGTGGTTAGTGTAGGGTGGTTCTGGGTGTGGGGGTAGTAGGGTGGTGGCGTTAGCTGCACACGGGAGTGTGTGTTGTTGATCCCGTGTGTAGCCTGCAGTAAACCTGCTGACCCCTATCATCGACTGTGGGCTCTAGTGTGGGATGACGCATGGTTCACGGGCTTGTAAGGCTTCAGGGTGGGCTTCTGCCTGGTGCAGACACTCGAGGCTGTGCTGCCGGAGATGAGTGATTAAATTACCTGGACTCAATAAGCAGATTGAAAGTAGGTAACAGGCACTGTGGTGGTGGGGGGGTACGCGTAGCTCGAGGAGGTCGCACGTGCTCTCTGGCACCGTAGGAGGAACCGTCCAAGAAGGCAGTGAAGCTGCTGCCATTCAGGGGCCTTCGGGCGGAGGGTGAAGAGTCCTTACTCGAGGATAAGACTCAGCACACCGTTCTACTCTCTCTCTGTAAGTCTGTAATCTAGGTCTGTTGGAATCGGTACTCTCTCTCTATCTATCTGTAGTCTCTACTCTCTCTCTGTCTCCAGTGCAGCTCTCTCTCCTCTCTGAAAAAATAATATAAATCAGTGTGCGGGAGGGGTGGTGGTGGTTGGATAGTGTGATCGTGTAGTTGGTGAAATAAACAGTGTGGTCACGGGTGCTCGAGGCTCGTCGTTGATGCTGAATTTGGTCTTGTATGTGGTCGGGAGAGGGTTGAGTAGGAGTTAGTTGTGAAGGGCTGTCATTGGTATTTAATCGGCGTATCGAGCGTGTGGGAGCATGGAGATGGTTGGGTTGTGTGGCAGTGGATGGAGAGAGATAAACAGGCGCGTGTGTCTGTCCTGTATATATTCGAGGAAGTGAGGCGTGGGGTCAGCAGATGGCTTGTCGTGAGGGTGGTGATTCTCTGTCGGTATCTGGTTTGGGTGTTTGAGTGTTTGAGGGTCCGTGGTGTGGACGTCGGGGATCGGCTTGCAGTCGAGAGAGGATCCATGGATCGGAGCGGTGTTACGAGTGAATGGTTCAGGTGTGGTTACGTTCAGAGGAGCTGTTTCAGAGGCGTGTCTGCTGGTCGTTTGCTGCTGCCGGATAGCGTTGCGGTCCGGACCTGATCGGACAGAACTGTCGTGATTTAATTTGTCTTTGACACTTGATAGGAGTGATGGCCAGTAACGGAGTTGTTTCCCCCTTAATGACAGCGAGGGCGGTGGGCAGGGTGTGTGTGATGTTCACCGGGGCGGAAACCACTCGACAGCTTCTTTTTACGCTTCCATGAGTACGCACTGTAGCTGAGAAAATATGGGCTGGAGATGGTGATTGCAGGCTAATGTGTGTGTGTGTGTGTGTGTGTGTGTTGCATAACACCACACACACACACTATACACACACACATTTGTATTTTAATAACAAAAGGGGGTGGAACAGGCCGCGGCGCTCACAACCAGATATCTTATGCGTGATTATCTCGAGTTCAAAGCCGAAGATGAAATCAGTGGCTATCGTCCGTTCATTGAATATAGAGAAAGAGAAAAAAAAAAAAGAGATTGTGTGGTGCGTCGCGTAGTGTCAATTATACATATAAGTATTGATAGCGACACCACACACATCCAGTTTAGGACTGACGAGAGCAGACACATGATGTCCTCAGCGCTGCGGGGGTCTGGGTGAATCAGGCACCCCCCCCCCCCCCCGCCCCCGCCCCATCCTCCCCGTCATGTTAAAGCCGTGCTCACAGTCATGTACAGCAACATGGGGAGAGAGGCCCCGGCGTCTCATGCTTTATTGCTGTGTTTGTGTGTTCTGGAGCCGAGGTCGTCACGCACCGCGGAGCTGAACGCTCGCTCGCCGGTCGGACGGTGGCCTCGCTGCTCCTTGTTTAAGCGGTAACTTTACCGCAACACAAAGGAGGCAATCCATCACCCGGACACACGACACGTGGCGGTGGTGGTGGTGGTGGCGGTGGTGGTGGTGGGAGAGATGGATGGAGTCATAGAGCAGGAGCGCCCATTCTGGAGTGGGTCAGACGCTGCTACAAGACGTCTGACTCACGGTTTACACCCTCTGTGCTCTTAGTTAGCGAGGTCTGGACCCTCAGCAGCAATATCAATGGTGAAACGCCTTATATTATATACTCTTTGGGTAAGCCGATGATAACGTGACCATGTTATGAAAAAACCTCCCTCAAGCTCTTCTATAGCTATAGTGTGATAAATGATAAATGGATTGCATTTATATCATCGCTTTTATCCAAAGCGCTTCACAGTATTGCCTCACATTCACCCATTCATACACCGACGGCGGTGTCCGACATGGCAAGGTAACAACCAACACGTCAGGAGCAGGTAGGGTTAGGTGGTGTCTTGCTCAGGGACACCTCCACACTTAGCTAGGAGGAGGGGGAGGAGCCCGGGGATCGAACCAGCAACCTTCCTGTTGCCAGACAACCGCTCTTACCTCTGATTGCTCCTCCTTCTGTCTGACTGTAGCTGAATGTAATTTAATTTAAAACCCGCCCCTCGACTCGTTGGAAAGCATCCACCCACAGGAAATTTGGATCCAGGCCTTCAGAGAGCAAAGCAGAATGATTCGTCACGCGAGAGACATTCTCTTCTTGCCGTGTGGTGTGTCTGTCAAAGTAAGCGTGACCTTTTGTGCAAAAGGTCGCCACGAAGATGATATTGTCAGCGGGGAGGCGGCCGTGTGCGCGGGGGCCGCGTCTCACCGTGTTATGGAACGTAATCAAGACTGCTTACACACCTCGGGCTGAATAATAACTGGAGAGAGGCGGTGGCCTGTGAAGGGCTAACAGGACGTGTGTGTGTGTGTGTGTGTGTGTGTGAGCACATCAGCATGCATATATATATATATACACACACGTGGGTGTGGGTGTGTGTGTGTATGTGCACTAATATGTGTCTATGCATACTAATGTGCATTCATGTCTGTGTGTGTGGCTGTGTGTGCACACTTGTATGTGTGTAGGAGGTGTGTGTGTGTGTAGGAGGTGTGTGTGTGTGTGTGGTGTGTGTGTGTGTGGCTAATACTTGTGCTCGCTCATACGGATAAACCAACCTCACAGACACCTGAGGTGTGTGTCTTCACTGTTTATTTTAATTAATACGTCACCTAGACAAAGGACCCAATGCTACCGTGTGCTTTGCTGTTGTTTCATAGAGAGTAGAGAGACACATTAATAATATTCTCATTTTCATGGAAATAAAAGGTCTGTAAAGTCATGATCTATCGCCGAACGAGTTAACACAATGGTGACTATGGTCCCACTATAGATATAGAAGATAAAAAATTAATATATAGAGAGATATAACAGTATTTATTGAT
>PIJE02002948.1:38639-51128 GCA_002895965.2 Coryphaenoides rupestris | reverse complement strand
GCAGTCAAATGGAGGATGCTCTCGGCTCTCTTTGCATGTGCGGGCGCACTGCAGCGTCCGATTCCCAAAGAAAACGTCCGGGAATAATATACAGGGAGGGACATCCCATCCCGGCCCGACACCCTCGGCCCTGAAAGGGGTAAGTGAAATGGACCAGAAGGGGAAATTATTATCGTTTCCCTTTGTTTAACAAGCGTCCAGGCCAAAGTGTGGAAAAAAAATAATGGAAATTTGAAATGTAGCGATATTAACCCCGCTTTGCTAAAAGTGTTAACATTGGCCTATGTGTTGAATGGTAGGCTATATTTTTTTGAATCATTCAGGCCTCCTCTTCCCATCATAAATTCACATCCCCAAAAGAACCTAAATGTTTGTAAACATTTTCTCTATAGTTTGGATGTTAAAATATACAATTCGCCTAAATATAGGTCTACAGTTGTTCAGCTTTAGTATTTACCAATCCACTTCA
Source organism: Coryphaenoides rupestris (assembly GCA_002895965.2). Classification (NCBI taxonomy): domain Eukaryota; kingdom Metazoa; phylum Chordata; class Actinopteri; order Gadiformes; family Macrouridae; genus Coryphaenoides; species Coryphaenoides rupestris. The sequence continues at coordinate 50,659 of PIJE02002948.1, read as the reverse complement.
AATACGATTAATATGAACAATACTGCACGTTTATTGGGATATAGCGAAGCAGATTGCTATATTTACATGTGGGATGTGCACATGCTGATTATGCTACTGGAAAATAATGCATTTTCAGACCAAATGAAGCACGAATAAAAGCGTTTTATTAGACGCAACGTCGACAGACTAGAGGCTATTTTAAGTAATGCCCGGAATCTATTCTTTTACTTTTAGTATATCGAACATGGACCTGACTGAAATAAGTTGGAAAGCAAAAACAATTTAATCATTGAATTTCGGCCTATGCGCCCAATGTGTCAATATTTTCCATTTTGAGATTCCGATGCAAACAATTCATTCCAAATCATGTATTTCGGGTTATCGACCCCAATATAAGAAACATCACACATACACCATTTCAGCATGTCCATATGACGCTTATGTAGAATACAAATAGATTTGTTCAGCGTTTATGAACATATTACATTAGAAACATCGTTCACTGTAAAAACAACCCCAAAACAGTAGCAGTCCGCTTTAGACTATTTTCGGTCCTTTGCTGCCCTCTATCGAAAGCAAATATAGGTCCTAATGAATTGTCAATGTGAAACGAGCAGGGCAGTCATAACCGTTGACTGCAAGTAGCCCACATAGTTAAAGCAAAATGCCCTTTCAAATAAAACGATGACATTTGAAAACTTTACAAAGTATTGAAGAATTAAATCACTCTACGGGAGCCCTTCTCTTTTCTCTCCCTATTCCTGCTTCGGCTCCGACTGGTACTCCTCCTTCTCTCCATGCTCCTACTTCTCCTCCCTTTCGAGACCCTCTCCTTCCTCCTGCCTGAGCTGTCCCTGACTCCATCCCTGTCTCGGTCTCTGTCTCTGTCGCAAGCCCTGTCTTTACATGAGTCATCTCTGTCTCTGCCTCTATCTCGCTCTCTGCTTCCGCTCCTGCAGTCTTGCTCTGGCCTGGAGGAACTGTCGCCCTCTCCCAGCCTCTCTCTGCTGCTGTCACGCCTCTCCCTGGTGTGACCTCCGTCCCTCTGCTTGACCTCTGGGCTGTGCCTCATTTAATAATGATAACACCAATAACATGTCGAATACATAATAGACTACTTTTAATTATGAAATCAATAATTATTTTAGATCAATTATACACAAATACATTTCTACATGACGCCGTCAAAATAAAATACGATATATGATAGTCAAAGCAAAGAGGTAGGCATAACACAACAGCAACAGCAACAATAACATCAACAACAAGCCATCATAACACTTCATGGTCAGCGATGGTTGAGGGTTTTTCATCACACCAGGCCTACCGGAGGAGCTTCTGCTTCGTGGACAGAGACTTGAGGAACTCTACCTCTGGATCCTCCTCTTCCTCACTCGCCACATATTCCTAAAAAAAAAAATAAAATAAAATTTAAAAAAATTAAACAAAAATAATAAAATAAAATAAATCAACAGGGTCAAAAAATACACAAATAAAAATAACGGCACTGAACACCACACACAACATTATAATACCATGTCCTTAATATCTACCAGGGATTCTGTTTGTGTGTGTGTGGTATATTGTTAGGGGGTAGTGGAGAACCCAAACGCAGGACCCAGACTCGGAGTTCAGACACAAATAGTCCTTTAATTGGAATGTGTCGCAGGGAGGAACCAGGACACTAACAATGTGACAGGCAGGTAAGGTGACTGGCACGCGAGTGAAAGACAGGCAGACAGGTAGTCAGGCAGGCAGGCTGGTAGACAGGCAGGCTGGCAGGCAGACTGACGGGTAGGCAGCCAGGCTGGCTGGCAGACAGGCAGGCGGGCAGACGGGTAGGCAGACAGGCAGTCAGGCTGGCAGACAGGCGGGTAGCGGAGCGGGCTGGCGGGAGACAGGTCGCGATCCTGGGCAGAGGAAAAACGGGTTATTCTCCAAGGTGAAACACAGAGATACCATATGTGACGGCTCTCTAACCATACTGGTTGAAACAACGATCTGGCGATGAGTGGTTGGGAAGCCGGGGTTTTTATGCGGAGGTTGATTGCTGAACGATGACAGGTGTGAGCGCCGGGCAGGTGCCGCTGATGACGCAGGGGCGGCACCGGAGTCTGGCGCCACGCCCACCAACACGTCGGGGAACCCCGATGACACGGTCGCAACCGTGACAGTACCCCCCCCTCGACGGGAGCCTCCAGGCGACCCCCCCCGGCTTGTCAGGGTGAGCCCGATGAAAATCTCGGATGAGTGAGGGGTCCAAAATTAACCCCCGGGAGATCCAGGCGCGCTCCTCCGGACCATATCCCTCCCAGTCCACCAGATATTGGTATCCCCGACCTCGACGGCGCACATCCAGCAGCCGCCGGACGGTGTAGGCGGGGTGGTCGTCGATGATTCGGGGAGGTGGAGGAGGGGTGGCTGGAGGACACAGGGGACTGACAGATACAGGTTTAATCTGGGAAACATGGAACGTGGGGTGGATCCTCATGGACCTGGGCAAACTTAGTCTGACCACCGTGGGATTTATAATGCTAGTGATCTCATACGGCCCAATAAACCGGGGGGACAGTTTCTTAGACATGGCCTTGAGGGGAATGCCTCGAGGAAAGCCATACCTTCTGCCCCGGTCTGTACTCCGGCGCCGGAATCCGGTGACGATCCGCCAAGCGCCGGTTGCGGTCGGCGGTGCGGAGGAGAGCGGAGCGAGTCTCCTTCCAAATCCGCCGGCAACGGCGCATATGCGCCCGAACCGAGGGCACCGCAATCTCCTCCTCCTGGGCTGGAAAGAGGGGCGGCTGATATCCCAGAGACACCTCGAAAGGAGATCTCCCTGTGGCTGTACTGACCAACGAATTGTGCGAATATTCCACCACTGCAGAACGATGCTACAAGCGTGCTAAGTGATGGCGATAATTTCGATGGCGAGCAACAAGCCAGCAGGAGACACGACGAAGACATTCTCACGTTTCTAATGTGATCTTGCCCGCTTGAGATCTGGCTATGTTCCGATCCTGAGACATGGAGCATCCAATAGACAGTTCAGTGCCGGTAATGTTATTTATGTATTTTTTGACCCTGACAATATTTATTTTAATTTTTTTGGCGTGGGGGTTTAGGAATATGTGGCGAGTGAGGAAGAGGAGGACCTGGAGCTAGAGTTCCTCAAGTCTCTGTCCACGAAGCAGAAGCTCCTCCGGTAGGCCTGGTGTGATGAAAAACCCTCAACCATCGCTGACCATGAAGTGTTATGATGGCTTGTTGTTGATGTTATTGTTGCTGTTGCTGTTGTGTTATGCCTACCTCTTTGCTTTGACTATCATATATCGTATTTTATTTTGACGGCGTCATGTAGAAATGTATTTGTGTATAATTGATCTAAAATAATTATTGATTTCATAATTAAAAGTAGTCTATTATGTATTCGACATGTTATTGGTGTTATCATTATTAAATGAGGCACAGCCCAGAGGTCAAGCAGAGGGACGGAGGTCACACCAGGGAGAGGCGTGACAGCAGCAGAGAGAGGCTGGGAGAGGGCGACAGTTCCTCCAGGCCAGAGCAAGACTGCAGGAGCGGAAGCAGAGAGCGAGATAGAGGCAGAGACAGAGATGACTCATGTAAAGACAGGGCTTGCGACAGAGACAGAGACCGAGACAGGGATGGAGTCAGGGACAGCTCAGGCAGGAGGAAGGAGAGGGTCTCGAAAGGGAGGAGAAGTAGGAGCATGGAGAGAAGGAGGAGTACCAGTCGGAGCCGAAGCAGGAATAGGGAGAGAAAAGAGAAGGGCTCCCGTAGAGTGATTTAATTCTTCAATACTTTGTAAAGTTTTCAAATGTCATCGTTTTATTTGAAAGGGCATTTTGCTTTAACTATGTGGGCTACTTGCAGTCAACGGTTATGACTGCCCTGCTCGTTTCACATTGACAATTCATTAGGACCTATATTTGCTTTCGATAGAGGGCAGCAAAGGACCGAAAATAGTCTAAAGCGGACTGCTACTGTTTTGGGGTTGTTTTTACAGTGAACGATGTTTCTAATGTAATATGTTCATAAACGCTGAACAAATCTATTTGTATTCTACATAAGCGTCATATGGACATGCTGAAATGGTGTATGTGTGATGTTTCTTATATTGGGGTCGATAACCCGAAATACATGATTTGGAATGAATTGTTTGCATCGGAATCTCAAAATGGAAAATATTGACACATTGGGCGCATAGGCCGAAATTCAATGATTAAATTGTTTTTGCTTTCCAACTTATTTCAGTCAGGTCCATGTTCGATATACTAAAAGTAAAAGAATAGATTCCGGGCATTACTTAAAATAGCCTCTAGTCTGTCGACGTTGCGTCTAATAAAACGCTTTTATTCGTGCTTCATTTGGTCTGGAAATGCATTATTTTCCAGTAGAACAATCAGCATGTGCACATCCCACATGTAAATATAGCAATCTGCTTGGCTATATACCGATAAACGTGCACAATATTGTTCATATTAATCGTATTTGATGTGGATTAACTATTAAAGCTGAACAACTGTAGACATATATTTAGGCGAATTGTATATTTTAACATCCAAACTATAGAGAAAATGTTTACAAACATTTAGGTTCTTTTGGGGATGTGAATTTATGATGGGAAGAGGAGGCCTGAATGATTCAAAAAAATATAGCCTACCATTCAACACATAGGCCAATGTTAACACTTTTAGCAAAGCGGGGTTAATATCGCTACATTTCAAATTTCCATTATTTTTTTTCCACACTTTGGCCTGGACGCTTGTTAAACAAAGGGAAACGATAATAATTTCCCCTTCTGGTCCATTTCACTTACCCCTTTCAGGGCCGAGGGTGTCGGGCCGGGATGGGATGTCCCTCCCTGTATATTATTCCCGGACGTTTTCTTTGGGAATCGGACGCTGCAGTGCGCCCGCACATGCAAAGAGAGCCGAGAGCATCCTCCATTTGACTGCTCCCCCCCACCACCCCACAGAATACAGCATTTCAAATTCAGCATTAGCGCATTGCCCGTTCTCTTTTCAAAAGTTGAAAAACAGTTCCCATAGCATCTAGTGTGGTGTTTTTTTTGTTTTGTTGCACCCCTCTCTCAGATAAAGATGTTTCCTACTTGATCCAGCCACCATCCACCGCTTGGTATGCAAATGAAAGCAGTTAATTTGGACAATGAGAATAAATATTAAGGGGACATTTGTCGTCAAACACCCACGGAAGGCCCCAGATAAAGTGAGGCTGAACAAAAGATCACAAACACAAGACATGGGGCTGTTATGTGCTCCAAGTCATAATTAATACAGTTTAACAAGATTTTCATTTAGGCATGAAATCTCTCCGGGGAATTCAACATTGTTTTATTCCGTTGAGGAAACAGTTTGTGTGGATGTCTGATATAATTTAAGACAGGACTATAATATCCGTCCACTTTCTGAAAATGTTCTCTGAAAAAAAAAAAAAAAAAACCAAATTTCTGTGAAAATCATCTAGACGTTTTTCACCTGAAGAAAAAACTAAATATCTATATCACGCAATTACAGCCTCGCTTTTGTTTTGTAGACATTTTTAATGAAAAGGCTTATACGTGTGACTTTATACAGGTAAACATTTATATATTTTAGCAAAGAAATAAAATGATTACATTTTTTTTTTAAATACAAACAAAAAAAACCTGTTTACGTACATATATCCACAAAGCGCGTCGAAATGAAGCTCCCTGATTTCAGGTTACCAAACACGAATTCAACAATCAGAACATTTACATGGAAAATAACAGTATAGCCGTCATATACAAGAAGCAACTCACATTGTCCGACCAGCTTCAACAGGTTTAGTTCACCCTGCAGTAGAGCCGTAGTGTTGCGTTTTAAACACAAGGGCCCTTCGCTTTGTGTCTCTAGATGGTTCAGTCGCGCAATAATATTCGCTATTTAAGGTGAAATGTATTTTTGCAAACGCTTCCTGCAATATTTTCCCCTCAATTATCTTCTTTCAAATAGACCCGTCAATTATGTGCAGATTAAATTCTGGTGATTGGTGGTGTTGTCGTAGTAGATGGAATGGGGTCTCCTTACAAGACCTCATCACTGCTCGTCGTGGGGCAACAATTGGTCCTTAATCGTGATCCTCGGGTGGACCCCTTCCAAGATAAGTTCGGGAGACCCGGACCTCGGGGTCTCCAGGTTACTCGTGTCGGTGTCGCTGTCGCTCCCCTTTTTGCTTCCCCCGCCGCCGGCCGTGTGTGTTTTGATGTGCTTGCTCAGGTGGTCGCTCCGCATGAACCGCTTGTTGCACACGGGACACGCGAACCTCTTCTCGCCCGTGTGCGTGCGCAGGTGTCTCTGGAGCTCGTCGGAGCGCGTGAACCGCTTGCCGCAGAACAGCCAGTTGCAGACGAAAGGCCGCTCGCCCGTGTGCCACCGCAGGTGCGCCTTCAGGTGCGACGTCTTGCCGTACACCTTGCCGCACCCGGGGATGTGGCAGCTGTGCAGTCCCTTTCTCCGGAGGCTGGCCCCGGCTGGTCCCAGCCGCTCTGCCTCCTGGCAGTTCGGGCAGTCACACGTGGCCCTCCCCGAGTACCGCCGGGAGGACCTGGAGGAGCTGCTTAATCCTGAATTGGCGCCGGAGATCATGGCATTGGCGGCCGACGCGTCTGTCGTGTAGGCGGGGATAACCGTTTTGAAGCCCTCCTGGGTGAGCAGGTGCTGGCCGCTGGACAGCAGGTGGGACGCGGAGGAGCCGATGCCCGTGGAGCTGAACGCCGAGTGGGTTAGCGTGGAGAAGTCCGGGTTGTAGCCGCTGAGCTGCGGGTGGATGGCCTGCGGCGTGCCAGAGTGCAGGGACGTCTGCAGCGAGCTCGCCGGGTTCTGGACGTCCAGCCACGAGCCCGGGTTGGTGTGGACGTCCCACCACGAGGACGCCCCGTTCGTCACGTCACCGGAGATGGTCGAGTGGAAGCCGGACTTGTACCATGACTCGTACGGGTGTGTCATCCCGACACGCGGGTACAGGGTCTCGGCCGCCGACGCCGCGTGGACCTTGGAGATGAAAGCCGACTGTCCCGACTCTTGAGACGCGACGCTCGCCGCGTTGGAAAACAAGCCGCTGTACTCGGTGGAAAAGGCGGACGAGGTGGGCGAGGTGGAGGCCAGGCAGAAAGCGCTGCTGCTGCTGCCCTGTGCCGCTGTCGAGGCGCGGCTCGTCGCCACTGCGAACCCGGGGAGACTGGAGGAGGAGGATCCCACGTTGCAGCTGGGGGAAGACCTTTTCCACGGATGAAATCCACCCTTTGAGAAAGCGCTGGAGTCTGGCAGCGTGGTGAGGGGACTGGCGTTGCCGATCTTGTTGCAGGTGGCCGCCAGCATCGCTAGGGGGGTGGTTCCGAAACGTGGCTCTTCCTGCACAAACACAAGGCAAGTTGAACTCAATGGAGTCGCCCACCATCACACAAACAAGTGTCGGTAAATTTTTTTTTTCTTATTTCTTTACATGAATCCAAATGGTATATTTTTCATTCTGCACATCATTAGTTTAGATACAAATTTATTGGAAATAGGCCCAACACAACTATAGTATTTATATTGCAATGATATGAAAGATATTTACAAAAGAATAATAAATGGCATATTTATAAATATATATTAGGAGCACATTTCCCATTATCTACAGAATGGCATGTGTGGCAAAATTATGGTGGCAAAGTTTGGTCATGTTTTGGAGAGGCTACAATGCAAAACAAAAAAAAGTTGTTAAGTAAAGTAGCCAAAATTGATCACAGAAGCACATATGTCGAATACATTTAGCAAAAAAAAATTGAGAATTTGATTGCATTTGAGAATTGGAGGCATTATTGGCTTGCGTCTAGAATAACTATTGGCGACTTTTAAACACAGTTTAACGGGTTTATATGGTAGATTATAAAACACTCTTACCCCAAGTATAGACGTAGCCATATCCAGAGCCTGTGCTATGATGCGTTACGGTCCCCCACAACAACAACTCCGGCGGTGTTTTACTCACGCGAGTCTCGGCGCGCGGCAGCACCCACTCTCTGTAGTTGTAGCGAGCGTGTTCTTTGATGTACAGCTGGCGGCAACGCGCAGCCAATCAGAGAGGGGCGTTCGGAGCCGGGGAACGGAATCAGCCAGTGAGCGCACGGACCCAGAGTGAAAGCCGCACGTCAATCATCTGTTGGGGCAGCAGCTCTGCTCTCTCTTCACTGTCAAGTGAGATAGGACTTTGTATTTTTTTTTTTAAATACATTTTTATAATTCTCAATGTCTCTTTTCATTCGAGACAAGAGTTCACGTCGCGGTGCTGCTCGACGAGGTAAAAATTGTAATAATTCTGTTCCTTTTTTTGGAGAGATGCTTTCCAATTATGAATTTGAATCTTAAAAACAGGAATCACAATTCGCAAAAAAACGTATGCGTATATTTCCACGAAATATAGTTTATATGTATGTGATGGTAATGACAAATTCTAGTTTCAAAGTTAAAAGTGATGACAGCAGTAATAAGAAAAATGTTCATAGGCCTATTTCTCGGGTTGTCCTTTTAAATGGGCCACAGCTGTTTGCAACTTAATGACTAATTGTAATAAAGACAAACAACTTCAACCGGATACATGCGAGTCGTTTGGTGTTGAATTGGGGCAGGTGCGTTCTGCGTTAAGGTATAAGGTACAGTATATTTAATACAGCCTGTATATTAAATGTTATTATCGGGCGCGCGTGTCTTCCCGCCTCAGCGCGTCCATGCGCTGATGAGCGAGTGCATGGCATTATGTGGCTGATAGATGTTGTGCTATTTATATTTTAAATAGAGCAATGATTTCATCCGAAAAGGTGGTCCAATCTGTGACATATCTGCATTTCTGTAATCTCACCCACCCGTCATTTGATTCCAAAATAATTAAAAAAAATAAAAAGCAAAAATAGAACGTTTATTATCACAACTGGATGAAACATTATAGTTTTAATGATGAGAAATGTGTTTCAAAGGGAATTAGACATGTTAATTGGCTTGTTAATACACGCAGCGATAATGCTTCCAGATAAAATTGATCTGCTCTATATTGTTAGTCGGCAACCCCCTTTAAAAGTTAAAGCAATTTTCCGGGAGAAAAAAGACCCAGGAAGCATTAGTTTTCCAAAACGAGCAAATATTCCCCCATTATGGAGCATGAATGATGCTGTCACTTCAAGCGCAATTTGTCTTCAGACTCATTTACCCCCTTTAAATCTCCTGCATCTCCAGAGAGGGGAGACTAAAACACCATTTTATCAAATACTGGACGCTGCCAAGAAAATTGATTAATTTTAGCAATCATGGCAATTTAGTGGAGTGCTATTAACAGTAGGCTATTAAATGTCTGCTCTGCATAAACAACGCTGATTGTTGCAATCACTGCTTAGAACAAATAATGTAACATTTTTTGTCATATTCCTAGCTTTTCTAAATAAAAAAACTTGAAAAAAACATTATTGAATAAAATATTGAAATTGAAAAAATATTTAGGCCTATATATAGGCCTACATCATTTGTAAATTTCTATAAAAGCCTATATTTAAACACATTAGCCTAATATATATTTTCATCGACCAGCAAATGTCATTTTCTGTTTAAATTTTTTCTTTTCAGAAAATGTGTGGGAGAATATGATCACATCTTGTCAATGAAATTAGAATTTTTCTGTTGAATCTGAGCCCCATTTGTGAGCACTTTTCTGTGGCAATTAGGTGCCTATTACGAGCCATTAGATTGATCAATGTACCTTAAACAATCGGAATGATTTATTTTGTAGGACAAAACGTTCTGCATCTATTGTGATGAGTTTAAGTGATGGTACATCCATCAAGGCGTTGAGCAACAAAAGATGAATGATTAATTCAGACCTATTCATTTAGAGCCTGACTTCAAAAGTAGCCCTATTGGCTTTAGGTCTACATTATTGGATCCTCATTTTCTGCATGTTAAACGAGACGGGATGCAGATGTGGGGAAGGATCTCTGGATGAGAGCACTCAATTAGCATTTCTTTCAGTTCCGTATTCAGTTCAGTTCAGTATCCCTATCGTTTATTCGAAGGGAATTAACTATGGTTAGTTTTTGTTTGCCAGGGAGTCTCTACCTATGTCTATTTCTGTCTCCACCTTGTTATATGGAAGTAATATATTAAATATCTACCTACTGTATATCGTGCTAGCTGTCGTTTTGTGATCCTGGAAGTAAATTTTGTAATGATTGGAATTTACCCTTGTATCCCAATCAGTCTTTTAGATGAGGACATTTGGCCTTTATGTCATCTTATAATTTAACTCTAAAAGGAATAGATTTAGACATTTACTCATTAAATGGCAAGGGCATGTATTGTAATGCCACTTACCCTCAGGTTTTGTAAGTGTAAAATATATATATATACATATTATATTGTCTGTTGTAGGGTATAAATGAATGAAGTTTTGATTAGGAAAGAGTGGTGAGTAATTTCCAACAAACACCTTAATGTCCTCTTGCATGCCCATTGGTCTGAACCTATAGCTGCACAGAGAGACATGTGCTACGTTTGGTACATAAGGTTCGGTTTGCAGGCTCAGTCAGTCTTTCATTTCTAGAAAATGCATGTTCTATTTTAAGCCAGGCGGTAAATGCGTTGAAGCGTGGTCAGAGGGGAGACACTGAAAGATCTGTTTCTGAAGATCGCAATTATTAAAAGTATCCTTATTTTCCCAGCACGCACACACACACGCACACAATCTTTGGCAGACAGATCTCAAATACCATTTTCACAAAATGCCTCTAAAGAAGGTGTGTTCTGTAAGATCGCTTCATTCATTTGATCATGTGCATATCTTGAGGGTTACATAACATGCAAGTGCAGACATTACCACATTATCTTCATCAGGGAGCAGGAGGAGGAAGGGGACGGCAGAGGAGGACCAAAGTCACCACCACCACCACTTCATTGGAAATAAGAACTGTGCACGGCCTTCCTAACATGGGGTAAGTAAATCCATCTAGAACACCAATAGGGTGCTTCCCCCATCCGCTGTATGTCCATGAACGACACGTCTGACATTTGACATCCACCACATCTAACATGATGCACTGCAGTGAAGCATGTTTTATGTTGTGTGTTCCCAAAGGAATACCGTACGCGGCGTAGATACAGGTGGATTATTCCATCGGGAAGATTGCCCTGTCTATAGTTAGTTATGGTTTTCTGCAACCATGTGTGTCTTCACTTCACCCTTCATGTTGTCTCACAAGTGGTTTCACTTGTTTCTCTCTCTCCATTTAGTAAATGATGTGTATATTACTAATGGTGAGTGCATGGGAAAATATATTAGGAATTTGCTTCATTGGTCATTACTCTCTCTTGGTGAAAGTGTAAAGCTCTGGTGTTATGATCAGGATGCTGCTTTAAATGTCTAACCGCCTCACAACATCATGACATTCTTTTAAACAAATGTAAGAATATTTAGTTTGTATATCATGAATAACATTGCTCTGTAGACTACAGGGTAATTTATATATTTATAGTTTGTCCCGATTATGCAGTTCGTTCTCCTCCTAAATGAACATGGTCTGTCACAGAGAAACTCTGAGTAGATTGAAATCTCTTCATCTTTGCATATTTTGGATGCTTTTTGTATGCGACCTGTGGCAAGACGGGACTTTCCGGCCCCTCCCTCCCGAGTCCCAGGGATCGCAGCTGTCACCTATCGGCTAATTAGGAGGCAAAGTGGTGACAGCTGCGGCCGATCAGACAATCGGGAGGAACAAGGTATAAAGCCGGCGGGTTCCTCCCAGTCGGGAGTTCGGAGGGCGCAGACGCGCCGACACGAGTTCGGGGATCGGCGATCGCGAAGATCGGGGTTTGCGCCGACGCGCCGGGGAGCGCGCCGAGACGCGAGGGACGCCGAGATCGCGCCGATCGCGCCGACACGTGAAGGCTTTTCCATACTCTGCGAGACGTTTCGTCTCGCACCTAGTGCCCCGCCCACAAAATGACGTCATTTTC
>PIJE02002947.1:15000-21681 GCA_002895965.2 Coryphaenoides rupestris | reverse complement strand
CACTTTATAATCTTTGGATTAATGAAATATAGTATTCATCGCCATACAAATTAAATTGTGGGGATGAACAATTGTCGACGGCAAATACACATCTTACATACAGGAAGTGATTCATGCGTGTTAAACACATCAAGAGCGTGCTCATTAAAAATACATTTTTTAAATAATATTGTTATTCCCTCCACATGGTTCACTTCTGACAATCGTATTCATATTTGTGACCACATCAGGTGCATTGCTTTGTTGCGTATTACATCTTTGTAATATGCAGGAAGGTTGCTGGTTCGATCCCCGGGCTCCTCCCCCTCCTAGCTAAGTGTTGAGGTGTCCCTGAGCAAGACACCACCCTAACCCTACCTGCTCCTGACGTGTTGGTTGTTACCTTGCATGGTTGGCACCGCCGTCGGTGTATGAATGGGTGAATGTGAGGCAACTGTAAAGCGATATATAAATGCAATCCACTTACTTACGTCAATAGCAAGTAAAGTAACTTCCTGTGGTTTTAACATTAGGTGGTCTGTCGCAGCACCAGCGTGGTCCATGTATATTTACATGACCAGTTGTGTCTGTACTGGTGCACTGCCATGTATTTTTTCCTGCTGTGAAAAGGGCATATTCATCTTCAGTTAAAGAACACATTTTTGTTTGGTTTCACCCAATTTAAAATGTACAAATTGTAAGTGTTACATCGTAGGTGATGGAGTCAAATCGCGTGATAATGTCCTTCTGAAGTGTCTGGGGGTTCGCCGAGCCCATTCATCACGCTGCGTGGGTCACTTGCCTCTTGTTTGCCCGTCTCTATTTACACACACGTTGTTTAATCAAGCCGCAGAGTGGCTCGATCCATTCATTAACTCCGCCCCCGCGCAGCTGTGTGCTCTGATTGGAAGAACGGTCCGGAGATGTATGAACACACGCCACAAGTCATCTGCAATATTTCAATTCCCCCCCACCGGCCCCCTTAAAATATCATGACCACCCCTGTGTGGAGACTTAAAGGTGCTGTATAGGTAAGATCTATTTTTGTTTAATATTATTTAATATTTCAGACACGTGCCGTCCATCAGCTGATTAGTACATTAAATGCGCCGTGAGAATATCTGCGTTGAGTCGAGGGCGCCCGGCCTCGAAGAGGATTTAGATGTTAGAGCGCTCCCGGCGTATTTCTGACCAATCACGGCATCTCTTCCCTGATTGGTTCGGATCATGAATCTTGCCTGTCAATCACATGTTCTCTCAATGGCAGAGGGACTTATAAAGGAGCAAAGAGGGAGGGAGGGGACGTTTTTTATGGTAAAAGAAATAAACAAATCTCGACTTTATCCGCTCTCTCTCTTTAATTTACAGTAGGTTTGTATTAGTGTTGTTTGTATCCATATTACACGCATATTAAAAATGCTAATATCCATAATTGGGTGTTATTATGGTGTTATTATCTACCGTTAGGAGTGACCTTACCCTACCTTGTCCGGGTACCGCACCCTTTACATAACATTTAAAAATAAACAGCGGGCCTAATACACCATTTTTCACCGAGGAGTCATCGTAAGGACAAACACGCGTATGACTCAGAACACTAATGATGGGTCTGCTCCTTTTATGTACCAGGGCAGCACGGGTGAGTGTGTGTGTGTGTGGGGGGGGGGGGGGGTAGACTCATCTCCACTCGTTTAGTCTACAGTGCTGCCCTGGTACATAAAAGGAGCAGACCCGTCATTAGTGTTCTGAGCGACACTTGTCGACAAATGGTGTCGAAATTAGATGAACAAAATGTTAAATGTCTGGTTCTTCCAACACATTCACGACCACTTTGCGATGCTGTTAACAGACAACCCGCTTTGTGTGTGTGTTTATGATAGCAATATGAAATTAAATGACAATAAGCACAATGAAGAATAAAGAAACCACAATTACATTTTTTATTATGTAATTTATACAGCATTTAATCACACGTCTTCATCGATGGCAAATAACTACCTCAACTTTGAATTTAAGAGCATATTTCCTCATTTGGATTTGGGTGATCAGGGACTTAGCTGTGTGTGTGTGTGTGTGTGCGCATGTGTGTGTGTGTGTGTGTGTGTGCGTGCGTGCACGTACATGCATGTTTAAGTAGGAGCAAATCAGAAACAGGTCAGTAGAGCCATGGGCATGACGGCATGTCGCCTATGTGTCTGCGGCTATTTATCTACGTGTGTGCGTGTGTGTGTTTTCTGTGTGTGTCTGTGCGAGTGTGTGTGTGCGTGTGTGTGTGTGCGTCTACGATGCGCACACCACGGCCACACGGACCTCAGCTGCAGTCGCGCGCCGCTTGTGTTCTTTTCGCACGTTTCATTCACAAAGGGTCGTCGTGGCGACCTTACGCCACACAAAGAGTCCGTAATACGATAATGGCGGCGGCGAGGACAACAGCGACACACAATGAGATACATCTCCTGCATGGACTGGGGGCTACAGGGCGGGCCACGATTGCATTAGATTACATTACATGCCACGTGAATGGGGGGGCTTTTACAGGCATGCCCCCGCCGCCGCCCCCCTGCTGCTGTAATTATGCGTGGTGGTTGGCGCCAATGCATTTAAAGCAGCCGCATGGTCACACCTGACACTGAGCTCATATCTTCATCACTTATTCAATGCCAGGCAATTTTTTTCTTCAACAGGCGGAATAGTGATGAGGGAATGGGAATCATAAAGATTAGAAAAACGCGGAGCATTGATGGGAGGAGGGGGGGGGCGTTAAACGGGGGAACAACATTCTTGGTGTCGTCGCTGACAACCGGAAAACACACGTTCTGTTGGGGATACATAGAGACGTTGCGAAACATCTTCCCGGACGGCCTTTTTTTTTACCGAACCGTTTACTTCTGGTTGCCGTCCTCCACATGCTCACCAAGGGTCACCACGGCGACCGCTGAGACCGGTCATTATGACGACGGCACTGTCAAGTCCTCCTCAAGAGCCGTCACTTTATTTCTGTATTTACCTCCCCTTGCGTTGAACGTTCTGTCAGAAGGAGGTCTTTAAGTCCCCGCCCCCCCGCCCCACTCTTCACACACACACACACACACACACACACACACACACACACACACACACACACACGTGCACACACACACACACCCCGCCCAAAGAGATGTGTCACACACCGTCAAATGAGCACGTGTCAAAGAAACGGACGCCGCTTGACGCATTAACCGCCGAAACGCGACGAGCGCATCATCCGTTGACTCGCAGCGACACTCACACTCAGCAAACAAGGGGGCCCTCACCCGCTTGTTAATGACATCTGCAGGAAATTGTTGGCAGATTTTCACGGCAGCCATGTTAAATGGTAAATGGATTGCGTTTATACATCGATTTTATCCAAAGCGCTTTACAGTTGCCTCACATTCACCCATTCATTCACCGACGGCGGTGTCGACCATGCAAGGTAACAACCAACACGTCAGGAGCAGTTAGGGTTCGGTGGTGTCTTGCTCAGGGACACCTCCACACTTAGCTAGGAGGGGGAGGAGCCCGGGGATCGAACCGGCAACCTTCCTGTTGTGAGACAACCGCTCTTACCTCAAAGACAAAAACACGTCTTTGAGGCACACGTGGTCGGCCTTCGGCGGTGCACCGTGTGTTTCAGTAGCCATTAGCAAGTTATTTATAACAACTTAAATCCAAGCCTCAGCAATTGTTGTTGTTAACTTTCCAAGGCGAACAATGAGGAGGAGGAGGAGGAGGAGGAGGAGGAGTTGCAGCTCTCTGTGTTTATGACTATTTTGGAGTTTATTTGTTTTTGTACCACAGGTACGACGAGAAAAACTGCAGGCAGGGGGCCCCGCGGGCGGGAAGAGACAAGTTTGTTTTATTGATGGCCCCCGACTATAAGCGATGCGGGGCCCATTTCTGCTTTGATTTATTAGCCGCCGTTCAGTGTAACAGTACCCAACATTTGAAAGGTACATATTGGTCACAGCCCCGCTATCGATCCCCCCCCCCCCCCCCCCCCACCCCCCCACCGCCTCCCGACCCGCCCCTACAGTAAAATGGATGGCTTTGTTTAGCAGTGAAAAAGTGCCCAATTTCAAGCAGCACCAGCCGGCCATTTAATAGTCCCAAATCTATATTTCATTAAAATGATGACACATGGCACGGCGCGCCCTGGTCCTAACTCTGGCGCTATTGATCGCAGGGGGGGGGTGGGGCCGGGACCCCCATCGTCAATCATAAAATCGTCCGGGCCGGGCCTATCGGTGGCTCTCTTTTAAAGCAGTCACCTTCCATTATTCCCGTAATGAACCAGAGAAATTAGATGAAGACCCCGAGTGAATTCCAGGTCACCGTGCCGCCGCGGGTGTCTGCGCACCAGAACATTAGCGTCAAACAATTTGGTAGCCTTGATTTGCCCCCCCCCCCCCCCCCCACCCCCCCCCCCACCGCATGCAGCACAATTATTATCGGAGCGATGAAGGAAAACAAATTGTAATTGTGAACGCCTTTTTTTTGTCGTCGCTCGCAACACGACCGTCGCTGGAAGTGCCCGCGGAATGAGTCTCACTTTGTCAGAGCGGGCTTTGCTCTCGCGCCAAACAAAAATAACAACGGTGCGCAGGTGTTTTCACACATACACACACACACACACACACACACACACACACACACACACACACACACCTGAGATAAGCGACAGAATGGTGGGGGGAGGGTGGGGGGGAGAGGGGGGGACTGGGGGGGAGCCTGTTATTTAACAGCCAATTGAAGATAGTAGACCTTAAGTAAATGACCTTTCCTGTCCAGAGATGGCAGATAGCGTGGGAGGAGGTGAGAAGCGCTGGCTGGAGGTTGCTTTTGCTACACACACACACACGGAGACGCACACACACACACACACACACACACACACACACACACGGAGACACACACACACACACACACACAGAGACACACACACACACAGAGAGAGAGACACGGGGAGACAGACAGCGGGAGATGATGGAACCACTCAAATGAGAACCTGCTGTGTTTATGATAAATACCGGCCACTCTGGTAAACACGTTTGACATTTTCGTGTGTTGACCTTTCTCTCACCCTGCGCCGCCGTTTTGTTCTCAGACAGGAGGACGAGGACGAGGAGGACGAGGAGGACGAGGAAGACGAGGAGGCTCGGGGCCGGGCACCGTGTCTCGCTCTGATTGCATCATACAGGTTAACCCGGGGGGCGTGTGTGTGTGTGTCCGAGACATTGAACGCTTGACTGATTGAATGTAAGCAGCGAGCGGCCGTCTCTCTCTCTCTCAGTTTCCCTCGGAGAGAGACGACATCAGCGATGACTGCAAACGGCGTCATTTTGTCGCCGCCCACTCCCGTCCTGGGATGGCGTTCGCAAATGCGTCTGTGTTTTTTTTTTGTATTTACTCGCGTTTTTTTGAACTCGCAAATTAGCCGAACCAAATAGACGCTCTGCAAGTCGCCTGTCAAAAAGCCGCAGTGGATTTGAAATGGATTAATTTGCGGCCCCGGGAACGCCATCAAGTAAACATTTAATAGAGCAAAACGTAGAAAAGATCGTGCTTCGGGTACCAAAGGCAATCAATACGAATACGCGTGTTCTATTTTATATCCGACCTTTGGTCTATATCCGACCTTTGGTTCGAATTTCCTTGTCGTCTTTTTTGGGGTAAACAATGGCGCTCGTAAACATCGCGTTGCGTTCGTGTTTACGGGAACTTTAGGAGCGCCGGGAGAGATTGCGCTGGATGTGTGTGTGTGCGAGCGGCTCGTGGACATCGCGGCGGATAATTAAAAGTGACGTTGAGTCGGACTCGGCGCGCGTACACAAGCTGGACGTGTTTGGAGACGCGGCGATGTGTACGCCGTCTTGTCTCTCTCGCGCGTCGAGGACGAGACCAAAACAAACAGAGGGGACGAAAGGTGTATATATATATATATATATATATATGTGTACAGCGTATAGAGATGGACAGACAGAACATATTGAAGCAATATACGGTAAAAAATGTAGAATATACGCCAGATTCTCGATCGCCGTTGTAGACACGGAACGTTTGAATCGATAATGTGTGTTTAAAAAGGGGGGGGGGGGGGGGGGGGGGGGGGGAGGAATGGGAGAGAAATGTCGAGTATGCTCAAAGTGGACGGTCGAGAAGGAGAAATGAAAGGGAGTGAGAGACAGAGAGAGACAGAGAGAGAGAAAGAGAGAGAGACAGAGAGACAGGTAGACAGATAGAGGGAGAGAGAGAGAGAGAGAGAGAGAGAGAGAGAGGGAGTGACAGAGAGACAGGTAGACAGATAGAGGGAGAGAGAGAGAGAGAGAGAGAGAGAGAGAGAGGGAGTGACAGAGAGACAGGTAGACAGATAGAGGGAGAGAGAGAGTGGCACTTTGGAGTAAAGCTGTCATTACTTGGACCGGCGTACTCCCTCATAAATACTGATAATGAGATGCTTTCAGCAGCATAATCATTTGCCAATGTAACTCTCTCTCTCTCTCTCTCTCTCTCTCTGTCACTCCCTCTCTCTTTGTCTCTCTCTCAGTTTGTCTCTCCGTCTGTCTGTCTGTCTCTGTTTCTTTCTCTGTCTGTCTCTCTCTCCCTCTCTCTCTCTGTCTCACTCTCTCTCTCTCCCTCCCTCTCTCTCTCTCTCTCTCTCTCTCTCTCTCTCTCTCTGTCTCT
>PIJE02002947.1:0-12500 GCA_002895965.2 Coryphaenoides rupestris | reverse complement strand
TTTTTAATCACGATTTTCTCGTTCCGTAATCTGCGTCTCACTTGGATTCAATCTATTAATCCTTTTGCTTAAAAAGCGATAATTAAGCAAATTAGCTCCGCGTCTCATTATCTGCGTTCTCGCTTTATTGCCGCGGATAAGAAGGAATATTCAATGGACAAGGTTAAAGCCCTCGGTCGTTAGCGCTTAACGTTAGCGCTACCTGTCGGGGGGGGGGGGGGGCTAACCCCGGCGCCTTATATACTGCAGCCGGGAGACCCCCTTTCCTCCGCAGCGGATGTAGTTGTTGTACAGACGGGAGAGACAGCGATGGAGTCCGCGTTCACGATTCACCGCAGCTGTGGTTGCAGACAACGTTCTTGGCACCTCCGAGGCTTGTTTGACTTAATGTTGACTGGCCATCACGGTTTGGTGTCTTTTTCTCTTTCTTTTCCTTTTTTTTTGTTGGGACGGAGCGCAGTTATATAAATACTCGCTGATTATCAGGACGGGGGCTCGAGACAAACAAAACCCCTCCGACATCGCTGCGTTCGACTTGTGTATTTTACGTGATTGTTTTCCGCTGCCCTTTGCAAACAGAGAGAAGGCCGAGCGGTCGTCACGTCGTGAGGGTATTCCCAACATTCATTCCGTACGTAAAAGAAATTACATTTATATTTGAGGCATTTGGCAGACGCTTTCATCCAAAGTGACTTACAAAGAGTACATTTGTTGAAGGAGAGACAGCAATATATCACTGAGGTGCATAAAGATAAGAATAGAGCAGGTTTCAATTCATAATTCACAAGGTTAATAGAACGAGTTTCATAATTGCTAGGTTGCCTTCATAATATCTGGGATAAGAGCAGACGTGTCATTCTGAGTGCAGTACCAACATCTAAGAACATACAAGATGCAAAACCAATGCTAAGGTACTTTAATAATGCCATAAGAGGACAAAACACACAAAGTAGTAGCTGCATGGGTTGGAGGAGGGAGGGAGGGGGAGGGGGGGGAGGGGGGGGTAATGCAGAGGTCCAGGTGAACTCCTGACCCTGGTGGGTCTTGGAGTCTCTTGCTGAAGCTGGTGAGCGACGTCGAGCCAGGGATCTCATTCCACCACCCGCCCGGTGCCAGAACAGAACAGAGAAGAGTTGGGACTTGGCAGAGCGATGTTTGCCTGTTCTTAGTGAAGGTGGTACCAGTCATCTAGCCGAAGTTGTTGAGCGGAGCGCTCTAGCTGGGGTGTGGGGTCTGACTAATGTTTGGAGGTAGGTAGGTAGGGGCAGTTCTGCTGACAGCCTTGTAGGCCAGTACCAGTGTCTACCATACCGGATCTTGCGGATGTTGTGAAGAGCAATTCTACAAGATCAGGTCACAGAGGTGATGTTGGTGTTGCAACACATCTGGTCGTCCGGTACCACGCCTAGGTTCCTTGCAGTCGGTGAACGTTTTGACAAGTAGGTCCATCTGAGAGCAGTCTTTCCCCCGGCATGAAGAGAAGCTCAGTCTAGTCTTGGTTAAGCTTCAGGTAATTGCCAGTCGTCCATCTGCTGATGTCAACCAGGCATTTAGAGATGCGTGTTGGGATTTGGGTGTCAGAGTGGGGGGAAGGAAAGGAACAGTTGGGTGTTGCATGAGTAACAGGCGAAGCCATGGGATGTGATTACAGAGCCCAGAGATCTAGTGTATAAGGTATGATTACACTACATGCTCCATGAGACAACAATTCATGGCATAACCTGCAAAGCATTTTAACCATTCATTTCCTGATAACATTGAGGAATTTTAGAAATATGCATATACATCGTAATGTGTGTGTTGTGTTGTTATTGTCGATTTTGTTAACTTTGCACTCTTGGAAATGAGGGTCCACCCCTCAATATATATACACACATATATGGACAATATATGAACAGGTTGCAATTTCACTTAAATTGACTCTGTTGCATAGAAGCCTGTCTGATTTATATTATATTTGAACCAAGCCGGCAAAACTGGTTCAAATATGATAGAGTCCATCCGACTCTGGCTGTGCGCTGCTCATCGCAGTATAGACGTCACGTTGCTGCAGCTCCCTCTGAGATACTGTTGAAGTATTACCAAGCACAAAAGACTGCATGAGGTGAGTGTGTGTGTCTGTTTTAACGGCCCTAATGGTGGCCCCGGAGATGGCGTCCTCGCTGCAAGCTCTCTGAACTAACGCCTAATAAAATAATCTGCCCGATGAGGACGTGGACAGCGACGGGACACTCGGGTTATCCACAGTGATCCACGTACGCAGGCGCTCATTTCTGTTATTTCAAACTGGGTTTTTCTTTGGTGTCTTTTCAAAGTAAAGGTCTCTGCCACTGCTTTTTGTTAGCTTGGAAATTGGTGTGAATGAGGTCTCTCCACATCATGGGGTCTCCCTTTAGTTATATTATTCATGGTTTTATTCTGTTCTCTACATCAGTGGTTCTCAGCGGGTGTAGCCTCAGGAAGGACCCACATGCGTCATTAGTCATAAAGTCACGAGGACCAACCACCAAAAAAAATAGCTGTATCAATATTGCAGAAATCAACATCGTCGGACTTCATGTGTCGTGAACAGAACCACTGCAGTTTCCACCGCCGCCGCTGAGAATCACTGCTGTGCACACGAGCGACTGCGGCATCCCAAAGTGGACATCATCATCAAAAGTGCAGGTGCAGTTTGATTTGAAACGAGACGCACGACCACCACCACCACCACCACCACCACCACCACCACCAAACTTCTGTTTCCTTTTCACGAAACTCATTGCAAGCGGCCCGCTCATTATTTCAGCGCTTCGGCGGGGCATCGTTGACGGCGGCAGGGTTCTCGTGGTCGCCCGCCGCCTGCCCACCGGCCCGCACGTGATCAGGTCGCTCTGCTGACTTGATCATGCGGATGAGATGCGGCCGCACAACGGGGCCGACCGCCTCGACTGATGCATCACGTTGCCCTGGCGATCACACACACACACACACACACACACACACACACACACACACACACACACACACACACTCCTTGCTGCAGCCAGCAAGGAGTCAGAGGAGATAATGTGATGATTCAAGCCCAAGATTTTCAACTTGTGCTGAATGTGCTCTTCCTCGCCCCTTCCGGATCTTTCCACGTCGAGGCAAAAGCAAAAGCATACTGCCGGGTTGAAGTTATTAGCATTTAGGGCTAAAAGAAAGATGATGTAGAGGCTATAGAGACCCGATATATATTTTTATGTTTTGGAATCCTGCCGACCTCGTAGCTCATGTTGTGAACATAACAGCACCAAGACTCCAATACAATCAGTGTTACATTTTTCTATCTTTGAAGGGAGCTATAGATTTCTCATCCGGCCCTGATTTAACGCTTCGATGATTATAAAAATGTCGCCGTTAGTCATATTACTGTTTCTCCCCCCCCTTCACTATAGACCACTCTCACACTACTATTGAGGGTAAAAAGTATATCTTGTGTAAAATGAAAAGGAATGAATGGCGTACTTCTCAAGCCCAATTCAATTCTGCAATTTTAATCAAACTGCCAATTAACTATATTAGCATGGGAGGATACATGGTTGGAATTGATGGATCCAATGTGCTCTCTCTCTCTCGCTCTGTCTCTGTCTTTGAGTCTCTCTCTCGCGATAATGAAACAGTACGGCACACAGAGGTCCTCTGAGAATGACCTCCATCTACTCAACTGCTAATTAACTTTGTGGACTTTGATGCTTTTATTATTCACATGCGCGCGTGCGATGGCTGGCAAAAAAAAAAATTAACCGGGCCATGTGATGATGGAGGGGAAACATTCAAGATGTGTGAGTACGTTTATATATGTGTGTGTGAGTGTGTACGTTTATGTGAATGTGTGTGTGGTTGTGGGTGTGTGTGTGTGTGTGTGTGTGTATGTGGTGTGTGGTTGCATTTGCATGGCGCGGTCAAGCTGGGAGGCAATTGGTCACACATAACCACATAACCACACAAACACAGAGGGAAAACAGAGAATGATGAGGGGTGAGACATGCACACACACACACACACACACACACACACACACACACACACACACACACCGAGGCACGTGCACACGCAGCATTGCATGCGATGTTCACAGATTGGATCTATTGCATGTAAGGACTTTGCCCCCGACTCCCAAGAGTCTCTGGCTCTTTATGGAAGAAGAATGCGTGCTGCATGTACGTGTGTGTGCGTGTTTATGTGTGTGTGTTTATGTGTGTGTGTTTGTGTGTGTGTGTGTTTGTGTGTATCTGCAAGAGCATTAATCTGCAAGGGGTCCCCTATGTCCACGCACGTTTCTATTATTTTTAAAAAGCCATACAGCATATGCACTTGTCACTGAGCGGATCGTCGGTCATTCGGTTAATCCCCCCCCCCCCCCCCCCCCCAACCCCAACAGATTCCCTTGGTATCAGACTACAGTATCTGTCCATCACGCAGGTTTGTGCCGGATTACCAACCGTGCAGCTCGGTAAATAACAACGCGTGTCAATGCAAGCAATATTTACACGACATTACGTTCGGGCCAGCAGGGCAGACACAGCCGCGATGACAATGTGTGCGTACGTAGCGGGCGTAGGTCGGAGGTCACGCCGACTCTCCTCCAATCCATTGGCTGTGTTAACCTTCCGCCCTCGCACCGTCGCTGCTTGTCAAGGGAAGAGTGGACTTTTTGTCAGGATTATCCGTCATTACACAGGATTACCGTTTCTGTGCATGCGAAAAAATCTCTCTCAGGATTAAATTGAGATTACTCCCCTTGCCAGATCTTTCTCAATCTTCTCCATCCCATCAAAGATTTCTTCCTTCTGAGCAAAGAATGTCACCAGCTCATGTTGCTCACTGCTGGAGAGAGAAGAGAAATAAGGCTTCATCTCTATTTCTCTATAATTTGGCAGTTCTCCTCCAGGTATTACCATATGTACTCCCCCCCCCCTTTACATCTGTCACATTCTGATGGTGCTCTCAATATACCAAAAAAAGATATGGGCCCGTATTTAAAAAAACTCATGACAACCCAAAATGGTCGCTGAATATTACCTTTATTTCCTCATATCTTCATCTTCCTGCTTCTCCTCCATCCCCTCCTCCTCCTCCTCCTCCTCCTCCCTTCCTTCTCTTCTCGTTATTTTTCCACGCTCCCTGCCTTGGCCCTCCCTAAGGGGTCGAGGGGAGATTGTGTTTCAGTGCTTTGTAGGAAACGTGTCATTAACAATGCTGAGCGCCCAAGTGGGCAACTGAAGGTCATGTTCTCGTGACAATGTCATGATATTATTGACGCGCTGCGTACACGTGTGCAGCGGCGGTGGAAGTATTCGGATCCCTTCACTTCAGTGAACGTCGCAATAGCACACTGTAGAAATACCCTGTACTCCTGCATGGAGAATGTGACTAAAGTGAAAGTACTCATTATGCAGAATGGCCTATTTCCGAATAACAAATTATATTTGATTCTAATTATTGATGCATTAATAAGTTCACCGCTTTAATGTTGCAGCTGGTAAATGTGAAGGGAATTTGTAATTATTTATATTGCATAAATTATTTTACATACTGCTGAGTAGCTTGCGAATTTCCCCCCGGAGACCAATACAGCCTTGTTGATATAATAATATCATAATTTATTTATTCATTATATTTTGTATTGTTCATTGTAATCTGCAGTAACTGGTAAAACAAGGTGTCAGATATATGTGGTGGAAGAAAAACTACAATAGTAGCCTCCGAGATGCAGTGGAGAAGAAAATAGAAATACTAAAGCAACGTACAAGTCAATGTAGGCCTGCTTAGTTAGCCTAGCCTGCAAATGTAAGAAAGCTTATCGAAAAAATACATATATTTTCCATTATCTCTTGTTCTTGCACTTCTTTCCCGTTTTCCCGTTCATGTCCAATTCCATGCTACAATGGAAATAATGTCTTCCTTCAAACGGGTTGTCTCCCGTAGGCCTCGCTACTCTCTCCGCCCGACTACTTACGGCGGCAGTGTCTACCTGCTCCCGCGTTGACCGGAGCATTACAGACGACCGCCCGTCAGGCTCGAGCACAAACTGTCCGCGCCGGAGTAGCCGAGCCGAACAGCCCTGCCTCAATCGCTGGGGGGCGTCGCTGGGGAAGTTTCCCCGGTACTTTGGTCGGGTCGGTACCCGGAGACCTTAAGGGAGCCCGCTAATGATAGAGGAGGAGAATGTGTGTGAAACGAGATAGAAAAGTTCCCGGCAACATCAAAAGTTTTGATGTCTCACCTGGTCTTTAGGATCGGTGTTTTAGGGGTTAGTGCTGTATTTCCATTCTTCTTCTTCTTCTGCTTCTTCTTCTTCTTCTTCTTCTTCTTCTTCCTCTATGTCCGGCGCTCACTAACTGGCTCTGTATGTCCTGTGTACGCGCTGACGCCCCGGCCCTGCCTGTTAGGATGCCACAATAAATGTGAAATGTCTCCAGGGGTCGATACTGCGCGTTCTCTCCCGCTCGCCCCACTCCTAATTAACAATGTGTTTGACCTATAGCCTCTCGTCACCCCGCCGCTGGCTGGCCGGCTGAGCAGTGGGAGCAGGAGAGAGAGAGGGGGCGAGAGAGAGCGAGCGAGGGCGAGAGAGAGAGAGAAACCACTTCGGTCACCTTTACCTTGTGCATCAACAAAATGTTTCTTGAATTAATTATGTGCACAAATCTGCCATGGCATATCATAACAGCAAAATAAAAGTTGTATTAATATTGGCAAAATAATGGACAATATCACCCCTGATCTGTTTGCCCCTGTTGTTATATATATAATGTATTATATCTTTTTTTATTATTAATGACCAGTATATTTTTTTGGGTCTAAACCAAGGAGTGTGGCAGCACCATCTACTGGGCAGACTTCATTGTGACTGTCGAGGTCATATTACCATTTTCAGTTCCCATTGTGCTCACCCAAAATGCAAATAACTAAAAACGCAATTCTCATCCGACTATGACGTGCCGATCGAAACAGATCGGCTGTGTTTGTATGTACATTTCCCCCCCCCCCTTTGCATTGACACAGCTGTTTGTTGGGTAAACCGTGGCGTGGAAAATATGAGCGTTGCACCAGACCAGCAGGATGGGTTCCCTGTGAGCCTCTCCACTCGACAGACAGGCTGCTGAAGAGGAATGAAGATGTCAATGGAAAAGACGTGCGTCGTGACAATTACAGTGATGCGTGTCTGTTCAATATGTATGAGTATCCTTTCGACCTTGTAAACAACAATATGGGCCGATAAGATGCATTGTGTTGCCTGCCGTGGGTATTGTATACTATTGGGTTTGACGTGGTGTTTTTCTATATTTTGTAAAGGAGAACGGGGCGCGGGAAAATCATAGGGCATCACTACAACCCAACTCGATGGTTTTAACCCACCATGCTCCCACCATTGGACCCAAGAGAACGTCCCTATGGTTTAACCCATCAAGTTCCCACCAGTGGACCCTAGAACACAGCCAAATGGTTTAAACCATCAGGATCCCACCATTGGACCCTAGAACACAGCCAAATGGTTTAACCCATCACGTTCCCACTATTGGACCCTAGAAACCAGTCCAATGGTTTAACCCATCATGATCCCACCGATGGACCCTACAACACAACCCAGGGGCCATTGCAATGCGCTCATCCCTGAGAGTGGGGAGGCGGTGAGGCCTGACTTACCAAATGATGTGGTGATTTATCGCAACAATGTCAGTTTTCACCAGTCCCTTGGTGGTTTTCCCGCCCGCCATTGAATGCTGACGGAGTTCCTTCCACCCTATTCACCCTTTTTCAATCCAATTGAAGATTCATTTTTCTCCAGCAAGGAGGTGGAAGGTGTACGGTGGTCAGCGCCATAACCAGTTCACTTTACTGGATGCCGTGAATGAATGAATGCTGGATGTGCGGAGGGCATCACAGCTGAGGACTGCCTGTGACGTACCGGGAGGTTTCCCCCTCCGTGCGTTGAAAGGCCGGACATCAGGTGTGATTTTTGGTGAAGTGCTATGGCCTCGCAGGGAGGAGAGACTGGATGATTAGACTGCAATATCTCAGCAACACCATAGACACTATCCAGTCCAGTTTGGATGCAAATACTTTGCATTTTGAGCGTCACGGTTTACTTGTGCTTGGTTCTTTTGCATGGGTGGTATTGTAGATATCACATGAGATGCATGGAAAGCGCTGTATTAATATAGATAATTCACATGTGTGTGTATGTGCTAGTTTAATATCTGAGACAGTGTGCTGCATCAAATGTAATTCCCAATTACTGTGCCAACAAACTTAATTTGAAAGAAAATGTAAATTGTTGTCAATTTCATATTTATAGCAAGCCACTGCCAGAAAATGCGCATGAGGGAATTTAAATATGTGCTTTGATTGTTCAAACACACCAGTCAGACATTAAAAACATGCTATTTGCAATAAACATCAATCTTGGCCTTGGCTGGGCAGCAGTTGATTTCCAAACATGGCCGCCTTATTGGCGTGAAAAACCTCCAGCCAATCATATAAAATGAAGAAGTCCTCCTTGCTCTTGCCAAATCCGCTGAGAAGTAAAGCAAATGCATCTTCTCCTCTGAGAAGAACCTTCTTTCGTGCCAATTTCCTGTTCATCTAGCGTCATTGTTCCATCATCCTTCATGTAAAACAGTTTTGATTGCTCCACGTTCCTGGGGCGTTGCTTTGAAATTCTGTGCCACTCCTGGTTTCATCATGAACTAACCCCCCCCACCCCCCCCCCCCCCCCCTTTAACGCTGATGTCTGGGAGAAGCTTTTGACGGGCCGGTCGCCAGACTGATCTGCAGAGATGGGAACACAGTGAGAAACATAGACTAAGAAGTGTATATAAGAAGTGGACGTCACCCATTGGTATCGTTTTGAAGCCTCAAGTTTGGGATTTGGCTGTCGCCATCTTGTTTTTTTTGGAAAATGTTAACTCTGTGAATAAATCAAGTGAGAAGTAATTTTCTTCTTTTTGCAACCAGTGGTGATGGCCCCTGTTGGCCATTAGAGAGAATGCAGATTTAAAGCACTTCCCCATTGGCTTCCTTTTTGCCCCTTGGTGAAAACTCTAGAGATGCAGGACAGTCTCATGAGGCTGGGGGGGGAGCCGCTGGCTTCCTTCCACATACAGGTTGATGATGTATTGGTCTTTCAGACACGGGCCACAAGGCCATTAGGGCCATGCGTCTGCTGACAAGGCTATACGCGGTGATACATGTGTACAGTATGCATCTTCCGGATGCCTCACACGTATCAAGTGGCAGGCAGCGTCGAGCCTACGCTTGACGCATGACTAAAACATATTAAAGAAGACGAATGACGCAAGCGCAAATGTGCGACGATGAGTGACGACTTCCTCTTCCTCTCCGCCCTCCGTATCGTTTACATTACAGGATCCGATCTATCGCCTGACGTAGTGCGGGTGGGAAAGTACACAGTTGGCTTCAACACAATCTGACATCGGGTGTGTGCTGACCAAGCACGCCCCGTTAAGACCAAGTCGTTCCTCCTATCTCCATTCACGGTGACTTCCATGGAGGATGATTCAATCGTCCGATATGCCGATCTCCAAGCCCCGCCCCACCTCCCCTGTACCTCCCCAGCTCCCCTGTACCTCCCCTGCCCCCCCTCGTTATGCCCGTTAGGTGTTAAGTCCTCGTCTCCATCGTCAGGGGAGACATGAGACCATGTGAGATCGTATTACCCTCCAGCACTGACAGATTTGCGCAGCCATAATAACGGCTCCCACCGGTCGCCTGCTTATTGACGACGGCTGCGCCGAGGCATCACTCACACCGCTAATGACTTTGCTCATTCATTCACTAGGCAAACAGTGGAATGAACACCGGTCCATTTCAACTCACAGTGAATGGATTTAATGACAAACTCATTTCTCCTCTGTTTTTATAGTCCTGCCGCAGGGCGACACACACACACACACACACACATATACACATACACACACACACACACACACATATACATACACACACACACACACATACACCCTGATGGATCTCAGAGGAGATGGGGGGGTGGAGGGAAGAAACAAACCGAAAAGGCCATACTTGTAAATAAGAATGTTCGTTTGTCCCGGCGCGAGTGTAACTCATTCGATGGCGAAGGTGAACTGTGTTCAACCCACCGGTACAAAAGAGGAAAACAAAAAAAACGAATGCTTCTTAAAGCTGCAAGCGTCGACAAGGCGTGAGGGGGGGGGGGGGGGGGGGCTTTAGGGTGCAGAGATGAGCTCTATTGATTTTTCGTCGGAGCAGAGAAGACAGGATAAAGGGCAGCGCTGAGGTTCAGTAGATCCAGAGTTCAGCGATGGATGGAAGGAAGGATGGGTGGGATGAATAGATAGATATGGACGGATGAATGGGTGGATGGATGGATGGATGGACGGGTGGTTGGATGTAAGATGGAAGGCTGGATCTGTGGATGGAAAGACTGATGAACGTAGATGGATGGACAGGCGGATGGATGGATGGATGGATGTGGATGGATGGATGGATGGGTAGATGGATGAATGGATGGAAGAACGGATGGAGGATGGATGGACGCAAAGATGTGGATGGATGCATGATTGGATGGGTAGGTGTGGATGAATGGATGGCTGGGTGGCTGGAAGGATGGATGTGGATAGATGGATGGAGGGACAAGTGAATGTGGATGGATGGATGGATGGATGGATGGATGAATGGATGGATGGATGGATGGACGGGTGGACGGGTGGATGAATGGGTGTGGATGGATGGGTAGAAGAAAGGACAAACCTCAGACCACAGAGAGTGACTGTGGACTGAAGCACGGCGTTAGACGCAGGCTCGCCTGGGGTGCATCCTCAACATGGTCATAAATTGATGCAATTGATATAGCGGGAGGGGTGGGAGGGGTGGGAGGTGGTGGGAGGGGGGGGAGTTAGGGGTCCCCGGGGAGTCGGCGCCATGATTCGTTTACGTCGTGCCACCGGCTCACAGCAGAAGCCGGTCGCTCGTTGTTGTCCTGCCGCACGGCTTGTTAACGTAAGATATAAAGAGAGACGGAGTTAAAGACCGAGACAAACGCTCCTCTGTGGACCGCAGCGCGCGACACCGTCTCACCTCACAACAAAAAAACAGAGCTCTCTACCCAGGTGCATGCTGGGACAAATTAATTGATTTGCAAGAAAGACAGAGAAGAAAATCCAGCATCTTTTTAATTATAACATTAGAACATCATTTAATACATTTCTTTTTTTTTTATATATATATAATACTATGTCATATATGTATTTATATTTTTACATGGGACACAAGCTACCGGGGGAGTAAATATACAGCAACATACAAAAATATCAGAGTAGTGTTGGCACGGATCAAGTAGTATTTACTCGTTTACATGTTTTATCGACATTCAGCAGGAATAAGCAGGTTGCTCTCTAAAATACATAACTCACAGTGAAGTCAGGTTTTTTCGTTTCTTTGCTTTTTTTCTTGTTTTTTTCTTTTTTTTTTTACATTCACATACTTCAAAACGTTGGGAACATTGGGTGTCAAAGTTCAACATACCAGTCACCATGACGAGATAATGACAGTGATAATGACATGTCGGGTAAAGTAGATCATTTCACTCACATGACAGGAAGCTGCCTAGGAAATTCAGGACACGCGCACACGCACACACACACACACACACACGGTTGACACACTCTGTCAGATGCGCTCACGTGAGACGCAACACACACTCACTCAAGGATAATAACCGGGATGAAAAAGGGTTAAGGTCCGATGGGTTTGAAAATGTAATCATGAATAACCATTATCATCATCACGGGGTAGAAAATATATATATATATGTATAGAAGGATTATGAAATGGTCATAAAATCCTCATCTTCGTACAATTGCATAAAAAATAGATAATGGAACAGTGCTTCATAGAAACATTATCAACGATCACCTCCTCCCCTCCTGGACACAACAACACAAAACAAACACACACAAAACAATAAAAAAATATCCTTCAGGTTATTTCAACACTTTACTATAAGGATACATTAACAAACCGTCAATTAACATGACTTATAATGCAGTAATAAGCATTAACTAACAGTTAATTAACAGGTAACTAATGGTCTGGTAATCATTTAGTAATGGTGTTCATGTTAACTATGGACATGACGTTCATTTTAACTGTGGTATTAATCCATACATTATCAAATAGGGTTATCAGGCTTAACCCTTAACCCCACCCCTAGCGAATGCGAATAATATTAATTACTGCTTATTGCTGTATTAACTCTGAATGAATGTTAATGAATGCTTAATTAATGTAACCTTGTGGTAAAGAGGTACCTATAAGCCAGTGATATAATCCTCATCAAAACCTGAATCATCGTCACTTAAGCCTTTGTTGTAAACGACGCTCACACAATAACCTCGTCTGGCAGAAAAACAATATGTCCGCGCGCCGGCAGCAAGCGGATCAGCAAAGCCGCGTGCGACTGTGTGTGTGTG